>SMDT01002914.1:600000-881129 GCA_005392925.1 Aquilaria sinensis | reverse complement strand
TTCACACCCCTGAACACCACGAGGACCAACATCCTCATGACGATGGAAAGACAGGGGACCCAGATTCAGCGGCCAAGGGCCATGACCGCTGATAATAAAAAGAACATGAAGAAGTTCTGCCAGTTTCACCGCGACCACGGCAATGACACCGAAGACTGTTTCCAATTGAAAAAGTACATAGAATCGCTAATAATACAAGGGCAACTTTGGCGATATCTGCGAATGCCTTCCCCGAAAGGAAGGAAGGAGGAGGAAGGAAAGGCAGATGACGAGGACTACGACTCCGACAGACGGAGGAACCGAAGTCCGAAGAGGCGTCCTCCACCTCCGGCGGGAATAATACAAACAATTACGACAGGACTTCCATCCTCGGAAAGAAAGAGGAAGGCCAGGGAAATATCAGTGATGGAATATCAGAGTCCGACGAAGAAACTGGCCCGAAAGGATGGTTCCACCGTCATCTTTCCCCATGACGATCCACTGTTGGTCATGGCGAGAATAGGAAATTGGGACGTCAAAAGGGTATTACTTGACGATGGATCAAACGCCGACGTCCTGTTCTCGCATCTGCTGCCGAGCTTGGGAATATCCAACACCGACCTCAAGCCCGTCACTTCGCCTACTTTCGGGGTAGGGCCATCCGAACTGCCCGTCCTCGGATGGATCGATCTTCCCCTAATGATGAAAGGAACTTCGGTAGACGGGACAGACGAATTATTTGCCTCCATAATGACAAGGTTCATTGTCATGGATGTTCCTTCATCATATAACGCCATCCTTGGAAGGCAAACACAAGGAAATCTGCACATTCGCCCTGATGTAAAGTACCTAACTGTCACTTTTGCCACCAAGGATGGAGACGCGGAAATCTTCATTGATCAAGGCGAAGTAAGGAAAGTGTTCGTCAAAGCGCGAAAAGCTCCAGCAACCAACTTCGCGCAAACTTTAGAGGCAGAGGCTTCGCCAGATGGAAAACCAAAAAAGGGAGAGGCAGAAGACCCCGCGAAGGTAGAAATGGAAGAAGTAGAACTTGTCCCGGGCCGAAATACCCGAATAGGGAAAAACTTGGCCGAAGGTGACAAGAAAAAACTTGTATCCTTTCTACTGATGAATAAAGACCTGTTTGCCTACTCGCCGAAAGATATGCCGGGGGTAGACCCTCGCATAATACAGCATAGCCTTAAAGTAAGTCCGGAAGCAAAACCTGTCCGGCAAAAGAAACGGGGCATCTCAGTCCATAAAAATAACTTCATCAAAACCGAAGTCCAGCGCTTATTGGACGCAAATGTAATCAGGGAGGTCAAGTACCCCGAATGGTTGAACAATGTGGTTATTGCCACAAAAGAGGGGAGCAGTAAGCTCCGAATGTGCATCGACTTCAGAAACTTGAACGATGCTTGCCCAAAAGATTCATACCCCCTCCCATCAATAGACCGGTTGGTAGACTTAATTGCCGAATACGGGCTCCTAAGTTTCCTAGACGTCTTCAGTGGATATCATCAAATAAAGATGAACCCCGAAGACAAGGAGAAGACCGCCTTCATCACCAAGGGTGGAACCTATTGTTACATCAGAATGCCCTTCGGGCTAAAAAATGCAGGAGCTACCTACCAGAGGTTGATGAGCAAGGTCTTTAATAACCAAATAGGGAGGAACATGGAAGTCTATGTCGATGACATGATAGTCAAGAGCAAGCTGCCTAACGACCACGTCGCAGATTTAAAGGAAACTTTCCACTAGCTCAGAACCTTCGGGATTCGCCTTAATCCCGAAAAATGCATCTTCGGCGTAACCTCGGGAAAGTTTCTTGGGTACATGGTATCAGAAAGAGGCATTGATGCTAACCCAGAAAAAATTAAAGCCCTGCTTGAATTCCGAACTCCCGTCACAATAAAAGATGTGCAGAGACTCACCGGAAGGATAACCTCTCTTAGCAGGTTTATTTCCAGGTATGGGGACCGGTGTCGAGCATTCTTCAAAGTCCTCACTAAGGCAGCAAAAAAGGAGGGCAACCTCGGATGTGATGATCACCCTTGGAATGAGGACTGCCAAAGGGCTTGGGAAGAACTCAAAATCTACTTAGCCCGTCTGCCCACTCTTCGGCAACCACGCGAGGGGGAACCCCTCGTGTTGTACCTCGCCGTCACAGAAAAAGCAGTAAGCTCGGTCCTGGTGAAAGAAGAAGGGCCGAAGCAATGGCCGGTTTATTATGTAAGCAAGTCCCTGCACGACGCCGAAGTCAGGTATCCCTTGCTACAAAAAGCTATATATGCCCTGGTACTGGCAGGAAGAAGACTACGGCCATATTTTCAAGCTCACCCAATCATCGTCCGAAGTAGTCTACCTCTACGGGACGTCATGAGGAAAGTTGATCATTCGGGAAGGCTTTCCAAATGGTGTATAGAGCTTGGCGAGCACGACATTACTTATGAACCTCAGAAAGCCATAAAGGCTCAAGCGCTGGCAGACTTCATTGCCGAAGTACCCATCACCGAGGACAGCTATTCGGATCCTGGCAAAAATGAGCCAGAATGGACTTTGTATGTAGATGGAGCCTCAGGGTCCAAACACCAGGGAGCCGGGGTAATTATCAGAGGCCCCGAAGGTTTAGAAGTAGTGAAGGCCATCAAGTTCAGCTTTAACGTCACCAACAATATGGCCGAATACGAAGCTCTCATAGCAGGGTTGCGCCTAGCCAGAAAAATTGGTGTAAGAAACTTGAAAGCCCACAGCGATTCCCAGCTGGTAGTTCGGCAAACAGCAGGGGACTATAGGGCGAAGGACCTGACCTTGGCAAAATACCATGAACTGGTAGCAAAGCTTATCCGAGAGTTCGACACCGTGCGAATCGAAAATGTGCCTCGTCGAGATAATGCCGAGGCAGATTGCTTGGCAAAATCGAAGACATGCATCGAGGTGCTAAACCACCCGAGCATCACAGTGCTGAGCATAGTAACTTCGGGAAAAGGCTGGAAAGATCCGATAAAAAGATATCTCGCAACCGGTGCACTCCCCGAAGACCCCAATGAAGCGACAAAAGTACGAAGATGCTCCGGTCGTTTCTTCCTAATTGGAGAAGAATTATATCGGCAGGGATATGCAAATCCACTGCAGAGGTGTGTCGGCGAAGAGGATATTGAAATGATCCTCGAAGAAGTTCACGAAGGCGCTTGTGGTTCGCACATTGGAACCGACGGCCCAGTGGCAGCCAAGGATACTTCGGCCTACCCTAAGAAAGATACTTTTGGCCTACCCTAAGAAAGGACGCTAGGCAGTTCGTCCAGAAATGTGGTAATTGCCAAAGACACGCGAGTATCCAAAGGACACCCTCGGAATTGGTAACTTCGGCTGACTATCCCTGGCGCTTCGCAGTTTGGGGCATAGACCTCATTGGGCCACTCCCGACAGCGCCTGGAGGCGTGAAGTTCTGCGTAGTCGCAGTGGACTATTTCTCTAAATGGGTCGAGGCAGAACCCTTGGCGACTATCTCGGCAAAAGATGTGCAGAAGTTCGTATGGAAGAACATTGTATGCAGATTTGGCATACCAAGGGTGCTAGTAGCCGATAATGGGTCCCAGTTCACAGACAAGGGGTTCCAAGAATTTATCAACAACCTCGGAATAAAAATGCACTTCGCTCCAGTAGCTCACCCCCAAAGCAATGGGCAAGTAGAGGTATCTAACAGGACCATAAAAAATGGTCTGAAAAAGAGGTTGGGGGAAGCAAAAGGGAAATGGCCAGGAGAGCTCCCAAGCGTGTTATGGAGCTACCGAACAACGCCCCGAAGAGCCACAGGGGAAACACCTTTTTCACTTGTTTTCGGTACAGAGGCTATCATCCCAATTGAGGTAGTACAACCATCGGTGCGAGTACAAGTGTTTGATGAAAGGGGAAATGACCTCGGCCTGAGAGCCAAGCTGGACCTCGTCGGCGAACACAGAGAAATAGCCGAGCTGAGAAGAAAAGCTTTTCAGCAAAGAGTGGCCGCGGCTATAAACTTGCGCGCCAGGCCGAAGGGAATAAAGAAAGGAGACCTCGTTCTCCGAAAGGCTGAATTTGGACCCCGAAGGCCATCTCACGGAGTACTTCACGCAAATTGGGAAGGTCCTTATCTGGTACTTGCCAAAGTGCGAAAAGGAGTTTACAAGCTCGGCGATGCCGAAGGCGTAGAATTAAAAAATACATGGCATTCGGATGCCTTGAAAAAATTCTATGCTTAGGATTTTGGTGGGAAAATTGTACAAGTTAGAAAAATTTCTAAGTACAAAAGTTTCTTAGAAAATCTTTCTAAAGTACAAAAAGCTTCTTTTCACCAGAGCAGTCGTCGCCGAGCACGATTTAAGAGAATTTATGTACAAAGGTTATCAATCTCCTCTGAAGTTGGAAATTTACTTAAAAAGAATTGCACGAGGGCAATTCCAAGGCTAATTGCCGTAATAAGCATGATTTTCCAAAGTCTCTTGAGCGAACGTGTTCGGGACAGGGGGAAATGAAAAAATCTTGCAAAAGACTTAGCCAAAAAATTTCCCAAAAGAAAGAAGGAGTCTTTATTAACAAAGATGGCTCTTATTACAAAGAAGGAAGCTCGCCAAAAGAAGAAGTACAAAAAAGAAGAAAAGAAGGCAAAGGACCCTAACACAAGCTAAGGAATCTCGGCATCTCGAGAGCCACCAACCCCCGCTTCCTTGTCTACCACCTTTGGCGCCGGAAGAGGAAAGGGCAAGTTGAGGTGCTCAATTTTGGACCAAGACCACCGAGGCCCCTCGGGAATGTTTAGGGCTGCCAAGAAGGAGAGGTCCAGATCCGGGAACCTTTGCAGAACTTGATGCCGAGCAAGGCAAAAGCCGTCCTGAAAACCGACCTTGGTCGCTTGCTCGGCCTTCTCCTTCTCGACCGCTAAATCGTCAAGTTCCTTCTCCAGATCAGCGATCTCCTTCTTCAATGCCTTCGTCTTCTTCTTCTTCGGCTCCTTCTTCAAAGACTCGACCTCGGCCTGGAGCGCGGCCTTCTCAGCAAGCACCTTCGCCAGGAGAGCCTCAGACTCTGACTTCTCCTTTTGATATGCCTCATTTGCCGAAGTCAGCTCCGCCACCTTGGAGCCGAGGTCAGAAATCTTTTGGGATGAGTCTTTCAAGAGCTCCTCTTTTTCCTTCAATAACTCCTCCCGAACGGCAGCAACCTCCTTCTTTGCAGCTTGAGCCGTCTCCGCATTCTTGACAACCAAGTCAGAGCACATGGCCTTGGATTTCTCCACACAGTCTAAGGCCCAGACTCGGAATGCCGCTTGCTTCGCTGCCCGAACCCTAAGGAGGCCAGTGTACCCCAACAGCTGCAAAGAAGTAAGAACAAAGTCAGTAAGGCAAAAAATGAGCCAAACACTTAGAAGAAATCAAAAGGAAAAGACAAAGGCCTGAAGTATACCTGGGCAGCGTGCTCAGAAACTTTTGCAGCAAGGGACTCTTCGTCCGGGCATGCCTCGGAAATAGCCTTGAAAGAGGCCTCGGTAAGGATCCCCCTTGAAATTTGGTTGGCCATTTGCTGGCAGTCGCCGGAGTACAAGTTCATGTCCTCCGTAAATGACCAGGCAAGGCTCCCTCGGGATCTTCCCCTTCGGGATAGGGACATCATATGGGTTAGAATGCCTCGGAGCACTTGTATGGATATATTGGCCCTTTTGGCCGAGAAGCTTAAGTGTGGAGACAAGTATGTCATAGTAAACGACCAGGTTCTCCCTCGGGATCTTCCCCTTCGGGATATGGGAATCCCGAAGGGCCCGTTTCCGGGCGTGCTCAGCCACCCACCCCGAAGATGGTACCTCCTCTGCACTACAAGACAAGAAGGGTTGTTAAGGCAAGCAATTTGCTCAAAGTTCAAAAAATAAAGACACTAGAGCTTGTCTAAAAAACAAACCTGGCGGCACCTCGGCAACTTCATCGTCGGAATCCCGGACCCCCTCGGTAGAGATTTCCTTGCCTTTGCTCTTGCGGCGCTCCTTGGCAGAAGGGACTTCCACCAAGGCGTCCAGAAGAGCCGCCGAGGGAAATGGGACTCCGAGAGGGGCGTTAGCGGCAACCTCGGTCGGCGGGGCAACAGCAGCGTCAGGCTCTTCAAGAAATGCACTCGGGAATTTTCGGGGAGGAGGAGGCGCGTCTTTCTTCGCCCGTTTTGCCGAGGATGGTGATGGCCGGGGGCCTCATCGTTTAGAGTCATGATGACTGGTGGAGAGACTTCTAGGAGGAAGAACGCCTGGAGGATGGTTCGCCCAAGGGAGTGTGCCTGAAAGTCCAGAAACAAAGGGTTAGGAGGCCCCCGGAATGTGTTTCCGGGGGGGGGGGGGGGGGGGGGGGGGGGGGGGGGAGCCTCCGACGCCCAAGTCAGTGGTGGCTGAGAAAAGGCAGAGGAAATAGCACAAAGGGCTGAAGAGTCTCGCCTGGTGATTTTCTCAGAGTCTGGGAGTCAGACCTCTGCCTACCAACCTCCTGCCAAGTATTTATTTCCTGGTATTTATAGGAGTGCCTAGCCCGTTCAGATCGCGACACGTGTTCGGTCGGATGTTCTCCTGAATTTCTGGGCGTAGGGGACAGATAGCTGGTAGCAGGTTGCCTTGAGCCTTGTGCTGAGATGGGCCATGATGTGATTCTGATGGCGTCAGCGTGTCAGAGCGCCTTTTGAGGCGGCTTATGACGTCTGTGAAAGGACGTGTCAGAGGCTTCCTTAAATGCTTCCTTAAATGCTCCTGCCGTACTGCCGTACTCCCGAGGTCCCTGGGTGAGGTCGTCCTTTGGTACGGACAGAGCCTCTTCGGGAAACAAGCCCTCAGTTCGGGGGTTCCCAGTCTCAGGGAGTTCCGCCTTCGGGGATATCATGTTCGGCTCGCTATGTCTGGTGCCACTTTTCCGAAGGCGATCTGTTCACAACCTTGGGGGGGCAAGTAGTGTCCTCGGGTTTCCCTGGCGTGCCGGGCTCGGAGCTCTTCGGCTACCTCCCGAGGTGCATGATCACACCTTTTCTCGGGTAGCGCCAGCTTCTTCTGGCCATTCTTGTGGCAGGGAGTTCGGCCAGATCGAGGCGATAGCGTTTGGCTATCACATGCCCCCCTTTGGAAAGCCGAAGTGAAGACTTCGGTTTTGCATCTCTTTCCGAGGTTGTTTATGGGAGTCTCTTTGGAAGCTTAACCTGTTCCGAGGATGCGCCTTTTGCCCGAAGATCATGGGCTCTTCGGCCTTGGCCTGTTCTTTGGTGTCTTCGAGGCGGAGCCTGTGCCGAAGATACACCTCTTGCCCAAAGGTCATGAGCTGTTCGGCCATAGCCTGTCTCTTGGCGTCCTCGAGTTGGCCTGCTCTTTGTTTCTGCAGGTCTGTTTGGCCAAGCATGTCAGTCTGAGCGGCGCGTCCCAGTTTTCCAGGGATGTCAGAAGATGTGTCCCAGTTTTCAAGGGACGTTTGGAGGACGTGTCCCCCATTTTTGCGCAGCGGTTGACACATGGCGCTTTGCCATTGGAGGAGAGTCGCGTCGGTTACAGAGGGCGCGCCTTTTCAGGTGCAGAGAGCAGTTACGGCGACGGTTCGCCTCCAAAGGGTACTTATGACAATGTTTCGGTTACCCACCTCTGGCTTATAAATAGCCCATTCCATCATAAGTTCCTTTTGCTTTTTCTTCTACTCTTTTCTCTGCTTTGCCCCTGTTCTTGCACTTTCTTGCTTTCTGTGGTGGAGCTACCTTAATCAGAGCTTTTTTCTAGCCAACTTTCACGACGGCGTCCTCAGATTTTGGCAAATCTTTCGGTGGGTTTTTGTTTTTCAGAGCGTTTTGAACCCTCTGTTCTTTTGAGTTTTTCTCTGGAAACTATTTTCTTTCATTTTCAAACTCGTTTTCATGTCGAAAATGCCTATCCCTGAGAGCTGGCAGCCTCTTTTAGCCCATCCTTGTTGCACGACCCCCGCAAAACTAGAGAGGTGGAAGAAAAAGTTCTTTCTTCCCTCTTACGCCAAGACAAGGCTGCCTCGCTCTAGCCATTATGCTTTTTCAAACCATAGTAACGAGGTTACCATTTTCCGAGCCCAGCTGAAGGCCGGACTTCGGTATCCTCCCCCGAAGATGGTTTGCGAGTTCTGCCAATTTCATGGCATTGCTGTGAACCAGCTTCCCCCGAACTCGTTCTGCTATTTTAACGCCTACCTCTGCATGTGTGGCGTGTTCGGGATAGAACCCCATTTTACAATCTTCATGCAGTACTACAAGCTCTTGGTGGTCCCGAAGGGTGGCTTCTATTTCTTGCTACCTCGGGGATCCGGGAGCAAAAAATTCATGTTCACCTTCGCCACCAAGGACAGCTGGCGGGGGTGGCAACAGAAATTCTTTTTCCTGAAGATGGAGGAGGCCTGGTCGTATGTTCCGACCAAGTGGGCTCAGGGAAAGTTAGATGCGGACGTCGTTGATCCGAGGTTGTTGCTGACTCCAGAGTTGGCTTCCACTTTCGCAGACTTCGACGGCCGTATTCGGTCTGTCTCTGACTGGGCTCCCGAGGTCGCTCCGCGCGCCCTTTACCCTTTTCCCATCAACTGGAAGTTGATGACCAAAGAGGTCCTTCGGGAGCTAAAGGTGGTGAAGGAGCACGAGACTGACCTCGAGATGCCAGCTCCTGCCATCACCGGGAAGGATTCCTGGTTGGTCCAGCTTCTTAAGGAGGAAATTTCTTTCGAAACGCTTGTCGAAAGTGAGTTGTCTTCTACTCCCTTGCTGTTTTTTCCTCGGACTTACGCTGATATTTTTCCTCTTTTTCAGAGATGGGCGACGGGACTGCCGCGTATTACAAGTTTCTTTTCTCTGGCCAAGTGGAGAAGGGCGATCAGACAAAGAAGGCGGCTTCCCGAAGGCGGAAGTCTACTGGTGCGGGGCCTTCGGGGAAACGGGCAAAGAGAATTGCCCAGGTTCCTCTAGAAGAAATTCCCGAGGAGACTGCCGAGGAGCCTGGGACAGCTGAGATTCCGGCGTCTGAGGCTGCTGCTTCCGAGGTCCCTTCTGCCGACGTCCCTCCCCAGGGCCCCTCCGTGCCGCAGGCCCTCTTAGAGGCCGTGGTAGAGGCTCCTTCTGCCGAGGAGCAGCGCAAGGAGAAGGGCAAGGGGATTTCGACCGAGGAGTCTCAGGACTCCGAGGACGTCGTGGTCGAAGTGCCGCCAGGTTTGTTGTTTTTCAGAACAAGTATGGCTCTTTTGTTTTTTCTGAAATTTCCTTTGTCTCTGACTTGCTTCTCTTTTTCGCCCTGCAGGGGAGTTACTTACCCCGAACTGGGCGGCCGAACACGCGAAGGCGCGGGCCCGTCGCGACGCCAAAGTCCCGCAAGGGAAGATACCAAAAGAGCCTTTCTGGACATTCACGGAGGACATGAACTTGTACTCCGAGGACTGTCCTTGAAATGGCGAAGCAGATTTCGAATGGGATACTTACAGAGGCCTCCTTCAAGGCTATTGCGGCGGCTCATCCGGGCGATGACACCCTCGCCGCGAAAGTCACCGAGCATGCTGCTCAGGTATGCTCTCCACACCCTTCTCCCTTCAATTTTGCCTAAGTGCCTGGCTCTTTTTTGACCTTGCTCTCATCTTTTCACAGCTGTTGGGGTACGCCGGCTTTCTCCGAGTTCGAGTAGCCAGGTAGATGGCATTCCGAGCTTCGGCCTTAGAGGCCCTAGAAAAGTCGAAAGCCACGTGCTCGGAATTGACCGCCAAGAACCAGCAGCTGGCAGATGCTGCGAAGGAGGAAGTTGCCACCCTTCGGGAGGAGTTCCGAAAGGAAAAGGCAGACTTTAAGGTGGACTCCTCCCCGAAGATTGCCGACCTCCGTGATCAAGTGGCGGGGCTGCGTGCTGTAAACCAAGACCTTATCCAAAACAAGTCAAAAAATGAGAATATCATAGTCACGCTCTTGTCTGAGAAGAGCGCCCTTCAAGCCGAGGTCCAGTCTTTGAAGAAGGAGTCTGAAACGAAGAAGATAAAGGATCTGAAGGAGGAGGTTGCGGATCTGCAGGACGAGCTCGACGACCTTGAGGTCGAGAAGGACAAGTCCGACCAAATGAACAAGGTCGCGTTCCAGGACGGATTCTGCCTAGCTCGGCATCAAGTCCTTGAGAGGTTCCCGGGTCTGGACCTCTCTTTTTTGGAGGCTCTGAACATTCCCGAGGGGCCTCGGTGGTCCTGGTCAAAAATCGAGCACCTGAATCTTCCTCCCTCACTTCCGGCGTCGAAGATGGTGGAAAAGGATGGCGGAGCGGGTGGCTCTCGGGACGCCGAGGACCCTTAGGCTGCTTTAGGGCTCCTTTTCCTTTTTCTTCTTTATTTTTGTTCTCCTTCTTCGGGCGCCTTTTCCTTGTAAGCTATCTTTCTTGTAAATGAAGATTTTTTGGCTAAGTGTTTTTGCAAGTTTCTTTATTTCCATTGCCCCGAACACATTTGCTCAAGAGACTTCGGAAAACCTGTGATCAAAGAAACTTGACTAAGTATGAGAGATCTTTCCATTGGCCGAGCCTGATCGCTCAAGAGGCTTTTTTGGAAAGTTTGAAGAATTTGACTAAGTCTTTTTGCAGGTTTTTGCATTTCCATTTTTCCCGAACACATTCGCTCGAGGGACCTCGGAAACCTTTTAGTCAAAAATTTTCATTTCCCCTTGTCCCGAGCATGTTCGCTCAAAAGACTTAAGAAACCTTTTGCGAGATTTTTTATTTTCCATCCTTCCCGAGCTTGAAGGCTCAAGGGACTTTGGAAAACTGTCTCTGCGCTTATTACGGCGAGTACCGCTGAGAGATTTTTCCCATCTTTCCCGAGCGTGATGGCTCAAGGGACTTCGGAAAGTCATATCTGCGTTCGTCGCGAGCATCTTCGCGGAATTCTGTACAATTCTGCACTTAAGAAATTTTCTCAAGATACTTCTATACTTAGAATATTTTTCGTACAGTATGATTCCTTCGCTCAAGCTTAGGCGTAGAATTTTTTCAAGGCGTCTGAATGCCAAGTGTTTTTCAATTCTACGCCTTCGGCATCGCCAAGTTTGTACACGCCTTTTCGTACTTCGGCGAGGACCAGATAAGGTCCTTCCCAGTTTGCGCGAAGTACTCCGTGGGATGGCCTTCGGGGCGCAAAGTCAGCCTTTCGGAGAACGAGGTCTCCTTTCTTGATTTCTTTTGGCCTGGCCCGTAAGTTTATAGCCGCGGCCACTCTTTGCTGAAAAGCTTTTCTTCTCAGCTCGGCTATTTCTCTGTGTTCGCCGACGAGGTCGAGCTTGGTTCTGAGGCCGAGGTCCTTTCCACCTTCATCAAATACTTACACCCGTACTGAAGGTTGAACTATCTCTATTGGGATAATAGCCTCTGTACCGAAGACGAGTGAGAAGGGAGTCTCCCCTGTGGCTTTTCGGGGCGTCGTTCGGTAACTCCATAATACGCTTTGGAGTTCTCCTGGCCATTTCCCTTTTGCTTCCCCCAGTCTCTTTTTCAGGCCATCTTTTATGGTCCTATTAGATACTTCCACCTGCCCGTTGCTTTGGGGGTGAGCTACTGGGGCGAAGTGCATTTTTATTCCGAGGTCGCTGATAAATTCCTGGAATCCTTTGTCTATGAATTGGGATCCATTATCAACCACTAGTACCCTCGGTATGCCGAATCTGCATACTATGTTCTTCCACACAAACGTTTGCACTTCTTTTGCCGAGATAGTTGCTAGGGGTTCTGCCTCGACCCATTTGGAGAAATAGTCTACTGCTACCACGCAGAATTTCACGCCTCCGGGGGCTGAGGGGAGTGGCCCAATAAGGTCTATACCCCAGACAGCGAAGGGCCAAGGATAGTCTGCCGAGGTTACCATTTCCGAGGGTGCCCTCTGGATGTTCGCATGTCTCTGGCAACTTCCGCATTTTCGGACGAACTGCCTTGCATCCTTTCTCAGGGTAGGCCAGAAGTATCCTTGGCGAAGTATCACCGCCGCAAGGGCATCAGTTCCAATATGTGAACCACACATGCCTTCGTGGACCTCTTCAAGGACCATTTCAGTATCCTCTTCATCCACG
Source organism: Aquilaria sinensis (assembly GCA_005392925.1). Classification (NCBI taxonomy): domain Eukaryota; kingdom Viridiplantae; phylum Streptophyta; class Magnoliopsida; order Malvales; family Thymelaeaceae; genus Aquilaria; species Aquilaria sinensis. Next base: position 869,075 of record SMDT01002914.1, on the reverse strand, counting down.
CATCTTTGCAGCGGGTTTGCATATCCCTGTCGGTATAACTCTTCGCCAATCAGGAAGAATCGGCCAGACCGTCTTCGCAATCTTGCAGCGTCGTCGAGGTCTTCGGGTAGCACATTTTCTGCGAGGTATCTCTTTATGGGATCTTTCCATCCTTTTCCCGAGGTCACTATGCTCAGCACTGAGATGCTCGGGTGATCTAGCACCTCGGTGTATGTTTTTGACTTCGCCAAGCAATCTGCCTCAGTGTTATTCCGCCGAGGTACATTTTCGATCCGTACGGCGTCAAACTCTTGGATGAGCTTTGCTACCAGCTCGTGGTATTTTGCCAAGGTTGGGTCCTTCGCCCCATAATCTCCTGCCGTCTGCCGAACTACCAGCTGGGAATCGCTGTGAGCTTTTAAGTTTCTCACGCCAATCCTTCTGGCCAAGCGTAATCCCGCTATGAGGGCTTCATACTCAGCCACATTGTTTGTGACGCTGAAGCTGAACTTGATAGCCTTCATTACCTCCAGGCCTTCGAGTCCTCTGATGACTATTCCAGCTCCCTGGTGTTCGGAACCCGAGGCTCCGTCAACATGCAAGGTCCATTCCAGCTCACCCTCGTTCGGATCTTGGTGGCTGTCCTCAGTGGTGGGTATTTCGGCGATAAAATCTGCCAGTGCTTGGGCCTTTATGGCCTTCCGAGGCTCATATATGATTTCGTGCTCGCCAAGCTCTATGCACCACTTGGAGAGCCTTCCCGAATGATCAACTTTCTTCATAACATCCCGTAGTGGTAGACTACTTCGGACGATGATGGGGTGAGCCTGAAAGTACAGTTGCAGCCTTCTTCCTGCAAGCACCAAGGCGTATATAGCTTTTTGAAGCAAAGGGTACCTGATTTCGGCGCCATGCAGGGACTTGCTGACGTAATAGACTGGCCATTGCTTTGGGCCTTCTTCTTTCACGAGGACCGAGCTTACAGCTTTCTCCGTGACGGCGAGGTACAATACGAGTGGCTCTCCCTCCCGAGGTTGTCGCAGAGTCGGCAGGCTGGCCAGGTAGACTTTGAGTTCTTCCCAGGCCTTTTGGCAATCTTCATCCCAAGGATGATCATTCCTTCCGAGGTCGCCTTCCCTTTTTGCTGCCTTTGTGAGGACTTTGAAGAAAGGTCGACACCTATCTCCGTACCTGGAAATAAACCTGCTCAGAGAGGTTATTCTTCCGGTGAGCCTTTGCACGTCTTTGACCGTGGCAGGAGTTCGGAATTCAAGCAGAGCCTTAATCTTCTCGGGGTTAGCGTCAATGCCTCTTTCGGATACCATGTACCCAAGGAATTTTCCCGAGGTTACCCCGAAGATGCACTTTTCAGGATTGAGCCGAATCCCAAAGGCTCTGAGCTTTTGGAAGGTTTCCTCTAGGTCTGCAACGTGGTAGCCAGGCAGCTTGCTCTTGACTATCATATCATCAACATATACCTCCATGTTTCTCCCCATTTGGTCCTTAAAGACCTTGTTCATCAACCTTTGGTAGGTGGCTCCTGCATTTTTGAGCCCGAAGGGCATCCTGACATAGCAGTATGTTCCTCCCTCGGTGATGAAGGCGGTTTTTTCTTCATCTTCGGGGTCCATCCTTATTTGATGGTAGCCACTGAAGGCGTCTAGGAAACTAAGGAGCCCATATTCAGCAGTTGAATCTACCAGTTGATCTATTGGCGGCAGAGGGTATGAGTCTTTCGGGCAAGCATCGTTCAAATTTCTGAAATCGATGCACATCCGGAGTTTGCTGCTACCTTCTTTTGTGGCGATGACCACGTTGCTTAACCATTCGGGGTACTTCACTTCCCTGATAACTTTGGCTTCCAACAGTCGCTGGACTTCGGTTCTGACAAAGTTGCCCTTATGGGCTGAGATGCTTCGTTTCTTTTGCCGGACAGGCCTTGCTTCCGGGCTTACTTTGAGGCTGTGCTGTATTATGCCAGGGTTTACCCCTGGCATATCTTTCGGCGAGTAGGCAAACAGATCTTTATTTTTCAGCAGAAAGGATACAAGATTTTCCTTCTCACCTTCGGCCAAGCTCTTCCCTATTCGGGTAGATTGTCCTGGGATAAGTTCTACTGTTTCCATTTCCGCTTTTGCGAGATCTTCTCCTTTGCCTTTCTCCTGCGCCTTTGCCTCCACCGTTTGTGTAGAGTTGTTTGCTGGAGCCTTTCGTGCTTTCACAAACACATTTCTTACCTCGGCCTGGTCTATGAAGATCTCTGCATCTCCATCCTTGGTGGCGAATGTGACAGTCAAGTACTTCACATCAGGGCGAATGTGCAGGTTTCCCTGTGTCTGCCTTCCAAGGATGGCGTTGTACGAGGACGGGACATCCATGACGATGAACCTTGCCATTGTGGAGGCGTACAACTCAGCTGCTCCGTCTACCGAAGTCCCTTTCATCATCAGTGGGAGGTCGATCCATCCGAGAACAGGCAGTTCGGATGGTCCGACCCCGAAGGTGGGCGAGGTGACTGGCTTAAGTTCGCTGCTGGAGATGCCCAAGTTCGGCAGTAAGTGCGAGAATAGGACGTCCGCATTTGATCCGTCATCAAGTAGCACCCTTTTGACGTCCCAGTTCCCTATCCTCGCCATGATCAGCAGTGGATCGTCGTGGGGGAAGACGATGGTGGATCCATTTTTGCGGGCCAGCTTTTTTGCTGGATTTTGATATTCCGTGATTGCAATTTCTCTGACCTTTCGCTTTCTTTCCGAGGATGGGAGCCCCGTGGTGATTGTTTGGATAACCCCTGCCGGAGGTGGAGGGCGCCTTTTTGGACTTCGGTTTCTCCGCCTGTCGGAGTCATAGTCCTCATCTTCGGCCCTTTCTTCCTCCATTTTTCTGCCTTTCGGGGATGGCATCCTCAGGTATTTCCGAAGTTGGCCCTGTTTTATCAGCGACTCTATGTACTTCTTCAGCTGGAAGCAGTCTTCGGTGTCATGACCGTGGTCGCGATGAAACTGGCAGAACTTTTTTGCATTCTTCTTATTATCGGCGGTCATGGCCCTTGGTCGCCGAATCTGCGTCCCTTGCCTTTCCAGCGCCATGAGAATGTTGCTCCGTGTAGTGCTCAATGGTGTGAAACTTTGGGGTTTCCTTCCCCGCATCCTCCGAGGTCGTCCTGCTTGTTCGGTCGGATGCCGAGCTTGCTGATTGGACCCATCGGCGCGGTGGTGATCGGGCTTCGGCCCTGCCATTCTTAGTTCCTCGGCGGTCATGTGCTGTTCTGCCCTTCGGTAAAATTCTCTGAGGGTCTCCGGGGGGTCCTTTGAGAACTCGTAGAATAGCTGTGAGTCTCGCCGAAGGCCCCGTGTCATGGCAAGAATGCGGATTTCGGGCCGGAAGTCTGGGATGCTCAGAGCTTCCCTATTGAATCTTTCGACATAGTCTCGGATGGTTTCTCCCTTCCTCTGCTCTATGTCGAACATCTGGACAGGCATCTTCGCAGTAGGTCGACTCCCAATGAATTGCTGTGTGAAGGCCTTGGACAACTCATGGAACTCAGTAATGGTCCCTGAAGGCAATGAATTGTACCATGCAGTTGCTGGCCCTGTGAGGGTGACTTCGAAGCACTTGCACATGGTAGCGTCATCAGCACCGTGCATTATCATGCTGCGTCTGTACTTCGTCAGATGGGCCACTGGATCAGTACGGCCATCATAAATCTCCAACCAAGGTACTCTGAAGTCACCTGGCATAGCTGCCTCAACAACGGCCTGAATGAATGGGGAGACATCTTCGCAGAATGTTCCCGAGAGTCTGCCCAAACGGGTTTTCTGGCCATTTGTTTCTCCACCCTATCTAGCCGTGCTAATATCCTCTCCATAAGCACTGTGGCACTAGGCCCTACTTCAGGGAAGAGAGATTTCCGATGCCTCTTCGGGGAGCGAGTTCGGCACTGAGGGGACAGGGACCTCGCCTCAGGCAGCGAACTTCTTTGCTGCAAGACCCTCGGTCGCTCAGACCTCTTCTGCCCCACAGGCTGTTTCCCGAGGGGAGTATTTTCTGTGGACGATTCTTCGCGCGGATCTCCGCTTCCCAAACTGCAATGAGTAGACTTTGGGCTTTTCTCCCGAGGGCGTCCTGGTGAGGGAGGTCTCTGGGCCTGTGCTTGCTGTGGCCACCTTCGGTCGATCTGCTGTGTCATTTCAGACACGACCGAATGCTGAAAGTCTTTCAGGAAGCTCATAGTGATTACTAGAGGGCGGTCTTCCTCGGGCACAGAAATCTCTGGGAGTGTTTGCTCAGCAGCCGGTTGTGTCTCAGGCGCGGACGGGGACTTTGGGAGCCCCTTGTCCTTAGAACGCCGAGTTTCAACGACGGCGATCTCAGAGCGGGTTCCCACAGACGGCGCCAAATGATGGCCGGGGGCCTCATCGTTTAGAGTCATGATGACTGGTGGAGAGACTTCTAGGGAGGAAGAACGCCTGGAGGATGGATCGCCCAAGGGAGTGTGCCTGAAAGTCCAGAAACAAAGGGTTAGGAGGCCCCCGGAGTGTTTTTCCGGGGGGGGAGCCTCCGACGCGCAAGTCAGTGGTTGGCTGAGAAAAAGGCAAAGGTAATAGCACACAGGGCTGAAGAGTCTCGCCTGGTAATTTTCTCAGAGTGTGGGAGCAGTGTTTTGCCAACCAACCTCCTGCCAAGTATTAATTCCTGGTATTTATAGGATTGCCTAGCCCGTTCAAATCGCGACACGTGTTCGGTCGGATGTTCCTGAATTTCAGGGCGTAGGAGACAGATAGCTGGTAGCAGGTTGCCTTGGGCCATGTGCTGAGATGGGCCATGATGTGATTCTGATGGCATCCGTGTGTCAGAGCACCTTTTGAGGCGGCTTGTGACGTCTGTGAAAGGACGTGTCAGAGGCTTTCTTAAATGCTTCCATAAATGCTCCTGCCGTACTCCCGAGGTCCCTGGGTGAGGTCGTCCTTTGGTACGGACAGAGCCTCTTCGGGAAACAAGCCCTCAGTTCGGGGGTTCCCAGTTTCAGGGAGTTCCGCCTTCGGGGATATCATGTTCGGCTCGCTATGTCTGGTGCCGCTTTTCCGAAGGCGATCTGTTCACAACCTTGGGGGGGCAAGTAGTGTCCTCGGGTTTTCCTGGCGTGCCGGGCTCGGAGCTCTTCGGCTATCTCCCGAGGTGCATGATCACACCTTTTCTCGGGTAGCGCCAGCTTCTTCTGGCCATTCTTGTGGCAGGGAGTTCGGCCAGATAGAGGCGATAGCGTTTGGCTATCAGATGGCCCGGTCCCAGACGATTTCTGTCTTCGGGAGACGGCCTTCTTTGTTTGCTCCCCCTTCTCGGCTTGACCGAGGAAGAGCGCCTTGTAGTAAGCAGCGGACTCGTCGCCCATCTCTGAAAAAGAAGGAAAATATCAGTGTGAGTCTAAGTGGTATCTATAACAAAAAATTTTTTGGATAACTTACTCTTACAAAAAGCCTAGTAAGTAACCTCCTTCCGAAGGAGTTTCACCAGCCAGGAGTCTTTCCCAGCGATGGCAGGAGCCGGCATCTCGAGGTCCGTCTTATGCTCCTTCACTACCCCTAGTTCCCGAATGACCTCTTCGGTCATCAGTTTCCACATGATGGGGAAGGGTAGAGGGAGCATGAAGGGACCTCGGAGTCCCAGTCGGAGACTGCCCGGATCCGTTTGTCGAAGTCTGCGAACCTGGCTGCCAACTCAGGAGTCAGCAGCCTCTTCGGGTCTACAACATCCGTCTCCAGCCTTCCCGAAGCCCACTTGGTCGGAACGTACGACTAGGCCTCCTATATCTTCAGAAAAAAGAATTTTTCTTGCCACCCTTGCCAGCTGTCCTTAGTGGCGAAGTTGAACATATACTTTTTGCTCCCTGATCCCCGAGGCAGCATGAAGTAAAAGCCACCCTTCGAGACCATGTAGAGCTTATAGTACTGCATAAAAAAAATGAAATGGGGTTTTATTTTGAAAACGCCGCACATGCAAAGGAAGGCGTTAAAATAGCAGTACGAGTTCGGGGGAAGTTGATTTACGGCAATGCCATGAAATTGGCAAAAGTCGCAAATCACCATCGAGGGAGGAAACCGAAGTCCGGCCTTTAGTTGGGCGCGAAAAACGGTAACCTCATTTCGGCGGTTCATAAAACCGACCACCTGAGGGCCAGGAAGTCTGGTGGTGGCGTAAGAAGGAAGAAAAAACTTTTTGGTCCATCTTTCTAATTTTTCTGAAGTCGTACAGCAAGTATGATTGAGAAGAGGAAGCCAGCTCTCTGGGATGGGGGAAACAGACATAAGAGGAGTTGGCGAAGACATTTTCAAAGAAAAAAGGACTTCGGGGGATGAAAAACCAACTTCGGGAAAGCTTTCAGAAAAGCAAAAGAGCACAGAAAATCAAAGGATTTTGAGAGTCAAAACCCACCAAACGCTTTGCCAAAATCTGGGTTTGGAGTCGCCGTCATAAAAAGTGGCCGGAAATCACCTGAGAGAAAGCACCGCCGCGAAAAATGCAAAAACAGTTGTGAGCAGGGGAGGAGCAAAAGCAGAACAAAAAGGAACTTATGACAGAGCAGGCTATATATAGGCCGAAGGCGGATAGGCGAATCGGCGTCATAAGTACTCAACGAAGGTGAACAGTTGCCATAACTGCTCCCTGCGTCTAAAAAAAGGCGCGCCTGCCGTAACCGATGCAGTCCCCTCCAAATGATAGTGTGCCACGTGTCAGCCGTTGCGCCAAACAAGGGACACGCCTTCTGACACCCCTAAACCCTGGGCGCGTTGCTTCAGACTGTCGCGCTTGGTTATGAGACGCGACATTGCGCAGACCTGCAAAAGGAAAAAAGTGGGTTACCTCGAAGACACCAAAAGGCAGGCTATGGTCGAACAGCCTATGTCTTCAAACAAAAAGGTGCATCTTCGGCACAGGTATTACACCCAAAACCCTCGAAGGGCGCCCTCAGAAAGCCTACAAACCAAAGTTTTCACTTCGGCTTTCCGAAGGGGGGGCATGTGATAGCCGAAGGGCTATCGCTTATCTTAGTACATACATCCTGCCAATAGTATGGTCAGGAAACCTGGCGTTACCCGAAAGAGGCGATATCACAAACCTCGGAAGGAGCGAAGTCAAATACCCCGAACACGAGACTTCGGCTAGAACGTCAAGAATTCCAAGGATGCTACCGGCTCCCTCGGGGGCCCAAACGGATTGCCTTTGGAGATGAAGAACCAGCTATTTCAAGCAGGAGAGAATCTCCCTGAAGATGGAACCCTCAAACCAGGGAACTCCTCGAACTACAGGCGTAATTCCCGAAGAGGGGCGTCCGTACCGAAGGACGACATCGCCAGAGAACCTCGGGAGTACGGCATGGGCATTTAAGAAGCCTCTGACATGTCGCCCACATGTGCTACACGCCGCCTCGAAGGGCGGTCTGACGCGCTGACGCCGTCCAAGTCTTTTCACGACCTGTCTCGGTCCTAGACCCGAGGAGCCTACGAACGACTACCTGTCCCCTACGCCCGGAAGTACAGATCGCATCCAACCGAACATGTGTCGTGATCTGAACGGGCTGGGCACCACTATAAATACCAGGAAACAAGCCCTGGCAAAGGATCCCGGACCCCTTTCCCTGAGAAAACACGAACAGGCAAGACCACCTAGTCTCTTAGTGCTCTTCCTTTATCTCCCCTCGGAACACTGACTTGGGCGTTAGAGGCTCCTCCCCGGAAAAACACTCCGGGGACCTCCTGACCTCCTTTCTTCCGAGCATTTCAGGCACACTCCTCTGGGAAACCTTTGCTCCAGACGTCCTCCCTCATAGGAAGTCCCTCCCGAAGTCATAATGTCACCTGATGAAGATGCTACCGAGCATCACTTGTGAAGTGAAGTTAAGGTAAGGAAGTTGTGTTTTCAAATTTAATTGATACTATTGGAATAAGTTTGCTTGATGAATTCAAGTAGTTCTAGCAATAACATTAGTTAGTAGGCAAGGTTGAATCATGGTGGACTATGAGGTTTGTGATGATTGGAATGATGTTACAGTGCGTCATAGGTTAGCTTGTGATAGTTGGTTGTGATCTATGCAACATGTTTTACATGTATGTGAATTTTGGAGGCTATCCATACATGTTTGTTATGTTTGGAAAGTGTCCAAAGTTCATAGCAGCGAAATTTAAAATTTTTTGGGTTGTCATAGGTATTGGTGCCAATCGTCGCCAGTACTCGCGACGCGTCATCATTACCACGAAAATTGACAATTCGTTACCAATTGGGGTGATGCATTGTTGTAGGCATATTGGATGAAATTTTCAAATTTTGCTAGAGAGGCCAGGGGAAGACCTAAGGGAGTTCTTAGGGTACCCTGGGGTCTAAGTATTCTAGGGATACTCTGAGTCTTCCAAAATTCCTTCAAAACCTATGAGTTTGCATGAGTTTTATAGTTGCTTGTACCATAAGGAAGGAAACTAGTTTTAAAAGATTACAACTAAGTATCACTAGTTTGGGTGAGATGTTTAGAACCCTTGGTGACCTAGCCATGCCGTTAGCCACAAGGTTGCAAGGTGAAACCTTAATGCACCTAGTCTACAAGGTCTTTATGGCCTAATTTACAATATAGTTTACAATAGTCCTACCATAGTGCCCCTTGCACATCATAAAAAAGGGAGAGATTCAACTGGTGATTTATCACTAGTTAGGCTGGCACGCTAAGCTTGTTAGAGGACAAGGCTATACCTTGTAGTTCAAGGACCAGGATGAGGAGTGGTCCCAAGGGGGATAGATATATATATATATATATATATATTAGACCTTCAGGCTATATGAGCTAATAACAGGTTATATATGTTCTCATATGTGGAGTCCTTAGTAACTTTTCTTGCAGGTAAAGTAAAGACCCTTACTGAAAATTTCTGAATTCTCACTCCCTAGTTATGTTGTGCAGATTCTGAAGTTGTTGGGCCGGGTAACCGCTAAGGGTTATCATGGTAGTTTGCCTTTATTGCAAGTATTTCACTTAAGAATCTTTATGATTCTAGTTTACTTATGTTACTTGTTGGTTAAGTCATAGTGCTAACTATAGTCTTCCTTTAGCCGTAGAGCCTAGCAGCACGTGAACAAGGATTTTTGTGACTCATTACTGGGACTTGCATCCAAGGTGGGAGTTAGTTCAAGAAGATCTTAGTTGAGGCTTGTATAAATAGTACTCCTAGTTGCCTCCATTGTCTATGTTTTAAGGAGTCCTAAATTCTAATGTTTCTCTTGGGTGAGGGTATTAGTCTACTTTATGTATGAATGCTCCCACATAGTTGTTATGTATAGTAAACTCACATAAATGTTGATTTTGTATGCTTTGACTATTTCAACTTGTTTTCTTTGGAAATGTTTTGGCCAAGTCAATGTTTTATGGATTTTGTTAATCTAAGTCAAAGCATGAAGAGCATACATTTTGCATATTCTAGATTAATCAACTAATATCACGGAGTTTTAATCAACGCACATATACAGCTAGCCAATTGCAACCACTGTGAGACCAACTCTCATAGGCTTCCTAGGCAGGGGCTAAGGATGGCTGTGTCTGTTTTTTGTATTAGAGCTTAGAGCTCACTTCATAGATATTGAAGGCTAAGGCTGAGATCTAGTTTTGGGAATTCCATGTGCTAGGATAGTTAATATTGACCAACATCTGGGGCATGTCGTCTGGCTTTAGTTGCAGGTTGCTATGGTTGACACTAGGTCAGAAGCTTCGAGAGGAGCTAGAGAACCTGGTGAAAGTTCTAGTGACCCATTGTGGTAAGGTTAGATGATATATCCAGGGTGCTTCAGGGGTTAGCTCAAACTATGACCCAAGTGGCAGAGGGTATGACTACCATCATGACTGAGTTATTTCAAGATTATAGGGACAGAGAAGTTGCCCAAGAGGAAAGTGATCCATGCCAAAATCAGGAGAGGCATGCTAAGCAGCAGCAAGTGCATAGGGCTCATGAACGAAGAAATCATGTTCATGAGGAAGAGGAGGAACCAGAGGTTATGGAGGCTCCAAGGAAGGGAAACACCCCACATCAAATGAGGTTGTTGAAAAAGTTTAAAACTATTGACCCACCGAGTTTTGATGGGATAGGTGATCCCGATCGAGCAGAAGATTAGTTATCTAGGATGAATCAACTTTTCACTTGTGGAGGTTATGAGTTCGAGTAAATGATGGCCTTAATACTTTTCTTTTTTAGAGGGATGGCTAGTTTATGGTGGGATGATGTTATGGAAATGCTAAGAGAAAGCAATGATACTCAACTGGAGCACAAGAAAAAGGTGCTCAAGTGGTCAGACTTCAAGAATAAGTTCCGACAAAAATATATTAATGAAGCTGCATAGGATCAAAGGAGGATCCAATTTGAGAATTTAGTACAAGGAAAGATGTCTGTGCGAGAGTATAAGCAATGTTACAATTCACTCATTCGGTATGCTCCTTATATGGTTGGTAACGATGAGTTGAAGGCCAAAAAATTCTTTCAAGGTTTGAAACCTGTGCTTTAGAAATATATGGTGATGGTGGATATCAGGAGTTATCGTCAAGTAGTTCAAAAGGCGTTAGCCTTAGAAAGGGAGTTTGAGGATTTGAGGGCACCCAGCAAAAATGTGAAGGTTGGACCAGCTAACCAGGAAAGAATGTTGGGAAACGACCGATGGTTGAAAACCAAGGTCCATTCAAGAGGAAGAAAATGGGTTTATGCCCTAAGTGTAGACGATTTCATGGCACGAGGCCATGTAACTTGGGGACTGATATTTGCAATATCTGTGGTCAGAGAGGACATTGGGCAAGGGAATGCCCACGGGCTTGACCTTTGCCAGGTCCGCCTATGAACTTACCCCCTGCACCCCTTGCCATAGGAAAACGACCTGGTGTAGCCGTAGTAGCAGTTGACCCGAGGGTTTTTACCCTAGTGAGTCAAGTGACCAGGGAGCCAGTCGCTATTCGAGGTAATTTTGCTTTTCAGAACAATAGTGTTAGAGTTCTTTTTCATATGGGAGTTACTCTTTTAGTGATATCGTCTGCCTTGGTAGATAAGTTTAAATTACAGTGAAAAATCTGAGGTGAGTTGAGACTCATCAAAACTGCAGGGAGGAGTTTTATTGTGACTAATGAGGTAGTCACTAGGTATCCCTTGCGGTTAGGCAACCACGATTTCTCTTACAAGTTGTGGGTGATAGAGTTGACATCTTATGACCTAGTATTGGGAATGGATTGTCTAAGTAAGCATAAGGTGCAAATTAACTGTGCGAATCACTCAGTTGACATTACTGATGCTTAGGGAGCCAGAGTGACTTGCACAGAAGGATTAGCATCTAGTGCTAAAAGTTTACATCTTAGACTTATGGATACCATCCTCATGGTCAGCAAAGAATAGTATTATTCATTGAATGGGGTCGCCATAGGAGGAACTTGAGAAAATTCCTGTAGCTAATTAGTTTCCTGAAGTGTTTCCAGTAGAGTTGCCCAGGTTACCACCCAAGAGGATACCGAGTTTACAATCAACCTTCAGCCAGGGGTTGAGCCTATTTCGATACCACCTTACAGAATGTCAACTTTTGAGATAAATGAGTTAAAGAAGCAGTTGGAGGAACTGTTAAGGAAATGCTTTATAAGGCCTAGTGTGTCACTCTAGGGAACCCTGGTGTTATTTGTGAAGAAAAAGGATAAAACTTTAAGACTGTGTGTCGACTATAGAAAGTTAAATGCAGTAACAGTCAAGAATAAGTATCTGCTTCCTAGAATTAACGACTTGTTTGATAGACTCAGAGGAGCAAAAGAGTTTTCTAGGATTAACCTTCAGTCTAGATACTTTTATATCAGAGTTAAGAAGGAAGATATCCCGAAAATTGCCTTCAGAACAAGGTATGGACACTATGAGTATACAATGCAGTATTCATGGAAGCTATGACTCAAATCTTTAAACCATTTTTGGATCAATTGTTGAAGTTTTTATTGATGACATTTTGGTCTACTTGCAGACTACCCAAGAGCATAAGGAGCACCTTAGGACGGTTTTATAAGTGCTAAAGGGTAATCAGTACTATGCAAAGTTGTCTAAGTGTGAGTTTTGATCCGAAAGGATTCAATTTTTTGGGCACATCATTAGTGCTCAAGGTTTGTTAGTTGATCCTAAAAAGCTTTAGGCGGTAGTTGAGTGGAAGAGACCAACTACAGCTACAAAAGTGAGGAGTTTCTTGGGCTGGGTAGGCTACTATAGGTGATTCATAGAGAAATTCTCTATGATAGCTACACCGTTAACGACCTTAACCAAGAAAACTCAGAAGTTTGAATAAACACCGAAGTGCGAAGAAGCTTACATGGATTTGAAGAAAAAATTGACTAGTGCATTAATATTCATTCTACCAGATCCGAACAAGGCTTTTACGGTATATACTGATGCATCAGGTTCTACTCTAGGGTGTGTATTGATACAAGAAAGTCAAGTGATCTCCTATGGTTCAAGACAATTGAGGCCTAATGAGTTGAATTACCCCGTTCATAATCTTGAGCTAGCGGCGATAATTTTTGCACTCAAGTTGTGGAGGTATTACTTGATGGGAAGGTCGTTCAGGATCTTCACCGATCATAAGAGTTTGAAGTATCTGTTCACACAAAAGGATTTAAACATGAGGCAATGTTGATGGATTGAATACATAAAAGATTATGGTTGTTTAATCGAGTATTGTGCTGGAAAAGGAAACATTGTAGCAGATGTGTTAAGCTGAAATATACAGGAGTAATCCTATCTAAGGATCAGGCTACAAATTCCTTAGAAGAAGCTTTGAAGGATTGTTTCTCAGCTTTGTATGAATTTTGGCAAAACCAAGAAAAATCCATAGTCTACATTCTAGAAATACAATCAGTTTGGTTAGTTAGAGTTAAGGAATCTCAAATGAAAGATCTATTGTTGAAGAAAATTTCAGGCGAAGCGAAGTTTGGTACTGTGAAGAAGGAATTCCAGTACAAGGATGGAATACTACACCACGGAGATCGTCTCTATGTACCAAATGTGGAAGGGCTTAGACAACAAGTCCTCCAAAAGGCACATAACAGTACTTTGCACATTTACCCTTGTGTTACTAAGATGTATTATGACCTGAAAATGCATTTCTAGTAGCCAATACTTAAAAGGGATCTAGTAGGGCATGTGGCAAAGTGTTTGACAGGTCAAATGGTTAAAGTTGAACATCAGAAACCAGCAGGCACACTTCAGAGTTTACCTTTTCCAGTGAGGAAGTGGGGGTCCATTACTATGGATTTCCTAGTAGGATTGCCCAATACCTGAAGTCATCATGATGCCATATGGGTAATGGTTGATCGGCAGATGAAGTCGGCACACTTTATAAATCTCAAGACACTTATACATTGGAGAGCTTGGCTTAGTTGTACCTTAAGGAGATTTTGAGACTCCATGGTACACTAGATCAGATTATATGTGATAGAGATCCTTGGTTTGTGTCACAGTTTTAGAATGCTTTCCAGGAGACACTAGGCAGCAAGGTTAGTCTTAGTACCACTTTTCATCCTCAAACTGATGGACAATCTGAGAAAGTAATCCAAACTTTGAAGGATATGTTACATATGTGTGCTATTGATTTCAGAGGTGATTGGGATAAGCATTTACCACTCATTGAATTTGATTATAATAATAGTCATCAAACTATTATTAATATGGCACCATATGAGACTTTATATGGTAAGCGTTGTATAACGCCGCATTGTTGGGCAAACCCTTTAGACAGAGTCATTGTGGGCCTTGAAATCATAGTTGATACCACAACTAAGGTTAAATTAATCCAAAAACGAACTAAAGCAGCCAATGACCGGCAGACTAAGTATGCAAATTTGAGAAGAAGAGATTTAAGTTTTGAAGTTGGGGACAAAGTACTTCTCAAAGTGTCGCCCATAAAAGGAGTTACCCATTTTGGGCAGAGGGGTAAGTTAGCCCCTAGGTACATTCGACCCTATGAAATTTTGTAGAAGTTAGAAAAGGTTGCTTATCGGTTGGCGTTACCACCTAACCTATCCCAAGTGCATAACGTGCTTCACGTTAGTCTTCTGAGAAAATCCACAGTGGATCCGGGACAAAATAGTTAATCCTTTAGTGGTACCCATCCAGGAAGACTTGACCTATAAAGAGAAACCCGTTCAAATACTTGATAGGCAAGTCAAGAAACTCTGAACTAAGTGGATTCCCATGGTTAAGATCCTTTGGTCTAACCATAGTAAAGAGGAAGCTACTTGGAAGACGGAGCAGGATATGTTGAAAAGATATCCTAGTCTTTTTCCAAAGTTGCAATGGAATTTGGAGGACCGCATTCCAAAATGCGGGGAGAATGTTATGGCTCTCCTAGCTGAAGGCTTGTTTGAAGAAGGTAAAGTGCTTGAAATCAAATTTGAAACCTTAATTCAAGTTCACATTAACAAGAATGAGTAAGCTTATCAAAGATCACTAAGTTTCGAGAAGATTAAGGCACTAAATAAGGTTCAGGGGTAAAATGGTAATTTTGTATCCTAAATAGTTAGGCTAGGTCCCGAATGTTGAAATTGAGTTTTTATAACCTAACTTTTAACTTTAACCCAAACTTAGTTGAAATAAACAATAATTGACCAAAAAATGACTAAGGTTACTAAAAGAATGGGGTTTAAGTGTTCAATGTTTAATACTTTGGTAGCTTCGATTTTAAACTTGGGTTATAAGATGGTAAAGTGGAAGATTGCTTCCATAACCCGAGTTCATCCTTCACACCATCATTTCTTCATCCATTGGAGCCCAAAATCAAGAGTTTTTAGTGAAAATAAAAGCCATCATAACTATATAGGCCATTGGAAGCTTATTTCAAGCATAAAATCATGGTTTTGGAGCTTGGAAGCATGTTTCCTTCCACCCCCTATTTTTGATACGAGGTAATCTATGTGTTCTTGATTGATTTCATGTTTATTAGTTGATTGGAAGCTTGGGTTTTGGTTAAAAGTTAGTAACTTGATGTTTTACGCCTATAGTTGCTTGGAACTAGGTGGAGCTTTATAGAACTTGAGTTCTTGAGGAAGAGTTGCTTGTTTCTTGCTTGTAAAGTGAAGTTAAGGTCAGAGAGTTATGTTTTCAAGTTTAATTGATTTTATTGGAATGAGTTTGCTTGATGAATTCAAGTAGTTTTAGCAATAGCATTAGTTAGTGGGCAAGGTTGAATCATGGTGGACTATGACGTTTATGATGATTGGAATGATGTTATAAATCATCATAGGTTGGCTTGTGATAGTTAATTGTGATCTATGCAACATGTTTTACATGTATGTGAAATTTATAGGCTACCAATGCATGTTTGATATATTTGGAAAGTGTCCAAAGTTTATAGTAGCGAAATTGAAAATTTTCTTGGCTGTCGCAGTTATTGGCGACACGTTGCCAATTGTCGCCAGTACCTGCGACGCATCGCCATTACCACGAAAATTGACAATTCATTTCCAACTGTAGCGACACATCATTGCATGCATTTTGGCTAAAATTTTTCAATTTTGCTAAAGAGGTCGGGGGAAGACCTAAAGGAGTTCTTATGGTACCTTAAGGTCTAAGCACTCCGGTGGAACTTCGAGTCTTCCAAAATTTCTTTGAAACCTAGGAGTTTCCTTGAATTTTATAGTTGCTTGTACCATAAGCAAGGAAACTAGTTTTAAAATATCATAACTAAGTATCACTAGCTTGGGTGAGAGGTTTAGAACCCTCGATGACTTAGCCGTGTCGTTAGCCATGAGGTTGCAAGGTGAAACCTTAATGCACCTAATCTACAAGGTCTTTATGGCTTAGTTTACAATAGTCCTAACATAGTGTCCCTGCACAACATAAAAGAGAGAGGTTCAACTAGTGATTTATAACTAGTTAGGCTGACAAGCCAAGCTTTGCTAGAGGACAAGGCTATGCCTTGTAGTTCAAGGACCAGGATGAGGAATGGCCCCAAAGGTCCTAGGTATATGGATATATTAGACCCTCAGGCTGTATGAGCTCACAGGAGGTTACATATGTTATCATGCCCAGCCTAGCCCCTGACCCATTCGGGCCCAATTACTTAACCATACAGCAGAATTCCATAAAAGGGGCATTTAATCCTTATCAAAACATATGAGCATGAACCCCAGGATATTACTAGTACTAGCTCTTTAATGATTTACTTAAAGGTTGATGTTGTGCTCTCGGAAACAAGCTAGTACTTATGTGGAACTTGTGTGTTCATTTCAAGCTTGTTATCAAACATAGCCAAGTACGTGCATGGTAACCAAAACACCAAATCAAGCTTTAAAAACTTCGTTTATTATGCACATGTTTTTCATAATCAAGCATAGGCTTATAAACATACGATTATGCAATCCATCATCAACATTACTTATGCCCAAAATGTTCATGACCACCAAAAGTCCAACAATCCATGTTCAAGCCATTAACACAAATTATGGCCGAATATACTTAGATTCATTTTTAACATGCCGTTTTACTTAAGTACCCGAAAGGGTCCATAAATACTTAGAATCATAAATTTGGTTTTTTAAGATAAACCAAAATACATAGCACATGTTTATACATGGCAAATCACACATAGAACACATTTCCACCTTAGAGACTTTGTTTCCACAAGCTAGACTCCAAGTCCTGCACATAAAGTCCACACTTATTAGCTTGATACACAAGCAACCCATAACACTTAGAATACTTAGAATATTGAGCAAATACATATGTACACACACAAACCTTTTTATCAACAGAAAGAGTATAAAATACTCTTGATCTTAGTTCCGTTCTAGTGCTCCTTTTCCTACATTAAGTAGAGAAGGGCGTGAGT
The DNA here is from genome assembly GCA_005392925.1 of Aquilaria sinensis. NCBI lineage: Eukaryota > Viridiplantae > Streptophyta > Magnoliopsida > Malvales > Thymelaeaceae > Aquilaria > Aquilaria sinensis. The sequence continues at coordinate 852,230 of SMDT01002914.1, read as the reverse complement.
AAAACTCAGTAAGGATTCCGTATAGCACATAGAACCTACATAGCACAAGTATTTCTTGGCAAAATATAATCCAAGCTCCTACAAAGAAAACACTAAGACAAAAAATACAGGATATATGCATATAATAATAATTGAGGTCAGCAAGCACAACCAAACATAGAAGCACACAAACATACACACCACTTAACACCATATTCTCATGAAGAGTAGAGCAAGCATGAGCATATTTTCTTTAATTTCGGTTAACCATTTATTAGTCCGTATTAATTTGAGATCTCTTTATGCTTGGGAATTGAGTTGGCCAGCCCAATTCCTAGCCATAATGCTTGCACGGAGCTAGCTAGCATAGAGTTGCATAAGCAAAAAAACATTGCCCTCTATAGCACCTTAGGATCACATGGCATTCTTTATCTATCACCTAAGGGAACTGAATACTCAAAGAGTATAAGAATCCTTACCATAAAACCCTTTGTAACTTTGTTGCCCAAAAGCTTTAGAAGCTTGTTTCTTCGCCTTTTTCTTGCTTGTCGTAGCTAGAACTTAATTTCTAGCTTGTGAACCTAAAATGGCTGAATTATTAGCAAGTATATTCTTGCATTACCATAGCTCGAAAGCTTACATATACCAAGAAAACTTGGTGGAACACAAAATACCTCAACCAAATGAGGTATGGTCGAATCCTTTGGCTTGATTTCCTTAGAGCTCCCGCTCGTCTTTTCTTGAGTCCACCACTTGATTCCTACCCTTAAAAGGCTTTAAAAGCTTATGTGCATCAAGAACACAAGCTTCAAACACGAGAATGCCAAGAATAAGACTTGGCCGAAACTTCCCTTAGTTGATGGCTTCCAAAAACGTCTCCTTTTTTCAATCTTCTTCTTGATTCTTTCTTGGGATGTTCTTAAGAGCTTATAGACACCAAGAACACTTATTAAGAATGAGCTATGGCTGAATGGTATTTGGGAGAGAAGAGTTGGAAGAGTTTGAGAGCAAACTTAGGGAGAGATCGAAGAGAGAGATCGGGAAGAGTGAAATGAATGAATTTGAAAGCCTAATGGGCATGTATTGGATGAATTTGGGAAGGGAGAATGAGTGTATCATGTGCTTGGATGAGTGGGAGACAAGTGGGGGACAAATTGGAGACTTTGGTGAAAGTTGGTTGAATTTGTCAAAAGTGGGGGGGGGCAAGTAGGTGGAGGAAGGAATCCTAAGTGATGAGTTGGATGAAAGGTGGATTAAATTAATGGGAAATGGAGAAAGGTGGCAACCATGGCATCCAATGCCTTTAAAATTTTCTAATCCCACCTTAGTCCCTCAATTCCTTGTATTTGGGCAATTGAGCCCAACCACCAAAAGTCCCTTTTGTCCAATTGAGTCCCTCACATTAAATTTTCATCATTTTACTTGGGCTAAGCCAAGTTTAAATTCTGAGAGTGTCCAACACTTATCATACTCCCTGGTCCCACTTAATTTAGTATCTCCCAAACTCGATGAGCTTAATTCCCAATTTAGGAAAAAAATTCTTAAGCCCTGAATCCTCATAGCCCAAGGCTTAATTACTTAGGATTTTATGGGCATTACATATGTTCTCATATGTGGAGTCCTTAGTAACTTTTCTTGTAGGTAAAGTGAAGACCCTTACTGAGAATTTCTGAATTCTCACTCCCTAGTTATGTTGTGCAAATTCTGAAGTTGTTGGGCTGGGTAACCGCTGATAGTTATCACAGTAGTTTGCCTTTGTTGCAGGTATTTCACTTGAGAATCTTTATTATTCTAGTCTACTTGTGTTACTTATTGGTTAAGTCATAGTGCTAACTATAGTCTTCATTTGGACGTAGAGCCTAGCAGCAAATGGGCAAGGACTTTTGTGACTCACCACTAGGACTTGCATCCAAGGTGGGAGTTAGTTCAAGAAGATCTTAGTTGAGGCTTTTATACATAGTCCTCCTAGTTACCTCCATTGTCTACGTTTTGAGGAGTCCTAGACTCTAAGGTTACTCTTGGGTGAGGGTATTAGTCTACTTTATGTATAAATGCTCCCATGGGTGAGGGTATTAGTCTACTTTATGTATAAATGCTCCCACACAGTTGTTATGTGTAGTAAACTCACATAAATGTTGATTTTGTATGCTTTGGCTATTTCAACTTGTTTTCTTTAGAAATGTTTTGGCCAAGTCAATGTTTTATGGATTTTTTTAATCCAAGTCAAAGCATGAAGAACATGCATTTTTCATATTCTAGGTTAATCAACTAGTATCACAAAGTTTTAATCCACACACATATACAGCTAGCCAATTGCAACCACCATGAGACCAGCGTTCACAGGCTTCTTGGGCAAGGGCCAAAGATAGTTGTGTCATGAATAAGTATAATGCCTGATTTGATCGAAACCTGATTTAATCGGGTTTCAGTCAGTATTAATTGGGTTAACCCGATTCCCATGCTTTGTGTGTCAAAATAATGGGCAAAGTGAATATAAGGTAAGGCCATGCCATGACAAGCAAGGCATCACTGTCGGGTGATAAGAAACCAAAACAGGGTTTAAGAATTAAGTGTAATAAGAAAAAGATTTTAAAAAAAAGACATGAAAGAGAGAGAAAGAAGACACAATGATAGCCTTCCTAGTTTTTATACTTGAAACATGTACAAAACCACCAATTTTATCAGTAAGAGCTAGAGTTGAATTGGACAATAAGGAGAACAACAGAAGATTAGGAGGGCAACCGATGCCGTGGAGGGCATTAGATGACAATGAGATCAAAAAATGACAAGAAGGGCAACAAGGAAGAAAGGAACAAAAATGGTAATGAGAAAGACCAAGGTTGCAAAAGATTCCTTGGCGGATAAGGCAAAAACAAAGTGGATTACACAATGGAGAGGGTGAAACAAAGTGGATAAGGTAAAACAAGAAGGGGCAAGACTAAGAGAGAAGATAAAAACATAATGAAAACTGGAGATGGCAAGAATAGGTGAAAAGTCACGACAAGAGGAAGAGAACGAAAAAGTCAAAGCAAAAAAGAAGGTGTTCTCTAGGGTTGGGGAAAAGGGGATTAATAATTACACTCTTGAGTCTTTTAACTAATCTCTGTCTTCCATTTAAATCCTAAATCTTTATAATCTCTTAATCTCAGTATTGTCTCTCTCACATCCTCCACCTTAAACAATTTCAGGTTTGGCCCACCTTAAACTTGAGTTTAGTCACAAAATATTGGGTTGAGTTGGGTCGGTCCTAATTATGAATATTTTCTTGTGAAAACTAAAATGAACTTAATTTTTTTAAGTCAAGTTCAAGTCAGTAATTGGGTCTTGGGCTATTATTTCACCCCTACTATTGTATGGGAAACCTTGTACACACTGGAACTCAAATGGCGAACAAGGTGTGGGATCTCAAAATTTATGGCTTGCTAGACATGTTAGGCATGCATGGTGCTCAAGGTCACTCAATGAATTACATAAGTGTTAGCTATTTCGTATGTCTAAGGGGGCGTAAGATATGGCATGCATGTGAGCGAGGCATATACAAAGCCAAATAAAGGATCAATAAGAGCCTAAGGCTCGAGACAAGTGCATTTGGCTCTTGAACTCAAGAGAATGTTGTTAGTTGAACTTTGTGTGCATAATGTGTATAGTTGTACTCCTTTGTGTAGGATAAATATGCGGGCCATGTAGGTGAAGCGGTTTGGAAATGGAGAACTAAAGTAGTGCCAGCCAAAGAATGCAGCATGTACAACACAAATATAGTGGTTGAGGGACAGTTATTTGACATTTATCATCAAATGTGGCATCTAGAATGTAGCTTTATGAGCAATTCTCACATAATAGGCATATCTGGGGTGGTTATGGCTAATGCTGGGGAGTGTCTTCTACACTCATGTAGTTATCTAGCAGTTGGGCTTAATGGTGTAAGTTGCCAACAATGAACATATTTATTCTTGAGTCGTTTTGGTGGCTAAGGGGCCATATGTGATAGGCAAGCTCGTGAGTTAAGCTTAAGCACATTATACTTTAGCATGTATTCCTTTTATTAAGATAATAAAAGGTTGGGATGGGTTTGTGTATGCATGTGTATGTGCTTTTTGTGCATGTTTCTTTATGTTACCTATGGACTTAATGCTATTTAGCATGGACAAGGGTTTGGCTAAGCTAACAAACATGCTTAAAACCATCACAAGTGAAAAAACGTTGTATAGCTAAGGCAAAAAAGTTAATAAACCTTTATTATTATAAAAAGTTGGCATTAGAGTTATGTTCTATGTGTAAGCAAGCATTGTTTGGTGTACTATAGGTTCAAAACAATGCTTAGGCTTGATCAATAGTATGTTGAGGTGCTATGGATTGGCTGTTGATTAGTGGCAGGTTGATGAACTTTAGATTTTAAGAGCTTGTTGCTTGATGTCTCGCAAGGATTCTAAAGGTTGCAACAGCAAGTGTGGGATTTTCTGAAGGTGCCCTAAGAGTCTAGGTGCTAGAGCTTTTGAGCCATGCAATGGCATATTGTGTCAAGGACTTAGAGAATTTTCAATGGGACATGAAATAGTATATTAAGGCTGTTAAGGTCAAAGAATCAGAGAAGCTAGAGATTACTTCTATATACCACACTAAGGTTGCAAAGGTTTGGTTGAAGAGGATAAAATTGTTAAATTATGATCATAAGTGTGTGCATATAAATGAAATTATGCACACAAATTATGTAATAAGTTATACATACTGATGAAGGCTCATTAAATGCACAAATGGCATAAGGAATGATAATTGTCATGGCAGCTAAGTGAATAGGCTGATGTGGCATAAAGATAAGACACATCATTGCCAAGTAGGACCATGAGAGTGAAATGTATTAGTAAAATGCCAACACATTAATGAGGTAGTTATGCATAAAATCCATGTATTATTCGTGTGTGAAAGACACCACATTTTGTGGGGGAGTAGGTAGTTATTTGTGCTAGAAATGGGTAGTTATTCTACTAAACACCCATGAACTTCTTGAATAACCACTTACAGCCTAGAGGAGGTTGAACAGGAAATTGAGAGTCTTTCCTTAGAACACACCAATAACAAGAAAAAAACAAAACATAATTTCTAATATAGTTTTATTTGCTTAAAGATTCAACAATGAGGGTCATTAATAAATGCTTGCCTTTGCTTCAAATAAAATTGATTGCAAGTATGATTGTTTGTGTCTAATTACTTCACTCTCTAAATCTAATTTTTGACATCAAGGGGGGTGCTCATTAGACTTAGACCTAGAGTGTGTTCTTTGTTCTTAAACTAATTACTCCCTCTGTCCCAATTTCTTTGCATCATTTACTTTTTAGAAATTAATCTAAGATTTTTTATTTTCAACATTTTAGTATATAAATAAAAAAACCTTTATATATGAAAAATAAATCAAGACCTATAGTTTCTAAATGTAATTTTTTTATTTTTTTTCAAATAAATAATAATATGAATAAATTTAAGTCAAACTAGTAGAAAAAGTTAAATCAAGCAAAGAAAGTGGGATGAAGCGAGTAGATGATTAATATGTGAAATCCAATACTGGCATCAGAGCCTAGTTTGCTTGATTTGCATGTTATTGTGATAGAATTTTTTGTGATGCCTTGCTGATCAAGTTTGATTCTTGTATAAGAAAATTGTTTATGCCCATATGGTATGCAATTCATTATTTCTAGGTAAATTTGGTGTTTTGGTGTAAAATAAGTAAATTAGCTTTAAAACTTATCTATTCTTGCTATGTTCATGAGAATATGTTAGAATGTGCATATTTTGCATGTTTGTGCTTGAAATTTTGCTTTTTTGCTGGAAACGTGCAAATTGTGCTTGTGTTCTTGAATATATGCACACACGCACTAAAATTCACTTTGAACATGTTAGAATATATGAAGTTATATTGAAATGCCATGGTATTCTATTTTATGCCTAGTAAATGCCTAGTTGTGATGTATGTATCCTTATGCAGCATCTTTTAGAAATGACAAATGCTACAAAGGGCATAGTTGCTGAGTCAAACAGGGGTCTTAACCTTGATAACAATAATTGTGCCATATGGTAGTAAAAGTCTCAATTTGCTCTCATGGAATAAGATGTTGATGAGACCTTTGCTAGAGCGACTAAAGAGGCTCTTAGTGGTGTTAGGAATCCAAACCAGTTTTATGCTATTAAATTAGCATGTACCAAGATCAGATTGTAGAAAGAAGTACATGGGTACCTTATTTTTGAAATTCAACAAGTGCAAATTTCTCCAAGTTTCACACACTCAAATTCTTAATCTCCCAGTCACTCTATGTGTGATTTCTCTAGTGGAAAGATTTCACGTACATCTATTGTGTGTTGTTATCAATGTGTAATAACTCTATTTATATGCAAATTCGGGTAGAGATCAGAATGTGGTGTGGGACTTATTGGGATCTCTTAATCCTACTAAATTAGTCTCTGAAAAATTTATTGTTTACAAGTCAGTATAATGTTTTTGTATGATTTTGTAAAATCTCCTAAGAGTTCAGATATTATTCTAAAAACCTATTTGTCTTATTTTATTTCTTTCACTATCCAATATTTTTGCACATAATCTGGACTAGATCAACTACATTCAAATCGTGGCACTATTAATACGAATTCAAATATGTGCACATCTTTTCAAGTTTATCTAGATTTAAACAATTTAGAAAAATATTTATAAAATCTATATATAATACATATATATAATTTTATATGAAAAATGATATTTCCAAAAACAACATTTTTCTAAATTGACCATGTGAATTTATTAATCCAAAACTCAAAAGACATACTCCACAATATTCACTCTTGCTTTAAGAGTGGTGAATTCTATATTAAATGATCATGGACTTAACATATTAACATTTATGTAATCCAATATACCCAAGTATATCCTATATTAGGCATCATTAGTTGACATATCAGAATCACATAATGTATCCATTTAAGTTTATATTATTCTTATGTCTATGGAACAAGTAATATTTATTCTTTCGTAATAATTGAAAGTCTAAAATTAATTGATTTGGTCATGCTCAAACATTTCTCCATAAATATTCAAATACATATTAGGAATCAATATTTCAGTGATTGAGACAAATCATTTTATCTTATATAATAATGTCATATGCATAATTTTTTGTGAGCAATTAATCCATGCATATGCTCATAGATTGTAAACACCTTTTAAGAACTATAAAGATAGATCAAGTTCAATGTGCCATTATCTGTATCATCCATCAATCCATTTATAATATAGTTCTATGAGTTATCATAGTAAGAGATAAAACAATAATATAAGTTGCAGAAGAATAACATAAACTTTATTAAATCAATAACAAAGTTCAAGTTAGCTTTGATGAGCACAATAAATCATTTAATCTCCCACTTGTGATTCGAAGTCAGTCAGCAACTATTTTAAGACACATTTCCTTTATATGTTTCTAAAAAAAAAATTGAGATAATGGTTTAGTCAGTGGCTTACCACGTTTTCCACTGAAGCAACTTTGTGATGTTTGCATCTCCTTATTTGACAATTTCTCTTACCAAGTGAAATTTCCTTTGTAAGTGTTTCGTGCATTGATGAGCATGAGGTTCCTTGACTTGTGCAATAGCCCAAGTGTTATCACAATATAGAGTAATCGAAGATTCTATGCTTAGAACAGCCCTAAGTTCTTGAATAAACTTCTTGATCCAAATAGTCTTTTTTGTTGCTTCAGAAGTGACAATACATTCTGTCTCTATTGTAAGGTCAGCTACAATACTTTGCTTGAAGCTCCTCTAACTAAAGGCTCCACCATTCAGTCCATAAATGAATCCTAAATTGGATTTACCATCATCTGGATCATATTGGAATTTGGAAGTCAGAATTAACATATCATTTTACTTTTAATGAACCACTACCATAGGCCAAGCAATAATGTTTTGTCCTATTAAGATATTTCAGAATATGCTTAACAGCGGTCCAATGACCTTGGATTAGTACCTATTTACAACACTTACTGCATGTGCAATATCGAGTCCAACACACAACATTGCAAACATGATGCTGCCTACAACGGAAGCATAAGGGCAACGTTTCATTTTATCTAATTCTTCATCAGTCTTGGGAGACATTTTTATGGAAAGGATGATTCCATGGCAAGAAGACACAAAGCCTTTCTTGGAATCCTATATATTGAACTTAGCCACGATCTTATCAATGTAAGTAGATTGAGACAACCCTAACAACCTTTAGCTTTTATCCTTATAAGGCCCAAGACCAAAGACATATGATGCCTCACCCAAATCCTTCACAGAACAATGAGTGGACAACCATAGTTTCACCGCTGACAACATTTTTACGTCATTCCCAATGAGCAAAATATCATCAACATATAGGACAAGAAATATGATAGCACTCCCTTGCGTCTTCTTGTAGACACAAGCTTCATCCATATTTTGTAAGAAGCCAAACTGTTTAACTGTCTCATCAAAACAAATTTTGCAACTTTTGGAAGCCTATTTAAGTCCATAAATGAACCTACTCAGCTTACATACTAATTATTTCTCCCTATGAGATACAAATTTTGCAGGGTGGTTTATATAAATATTTTCTTCAAAATACCCATTCAAGAAGGCAATTTTCACATCCATCCACCATATCTTGTACTCATAGTATACAGCCACAACTAACAAAATTCTAATGGATTTAACATTGACTACTAGAAAAAAAGTTTCTTCATAATCAATTCCTTCCTTTTGATTATACCTATTTGCCACTAATCTTACCTTGAAGGTTTCCAGCTTTCCATCAAGTCCCCGTTTCCTCTTATAAACCTATTTACAACGAATTGTCTTAATATTGGCCGGTGAATCTACAAGAGTCCAGACCTAATTTTTATGCAAAGAATCCATTTCTGAATTCATAACATCAATCTATTTATCCTTATCAACATCCTTCATTGCTTCTACATAGGTTTTAGGATCTTATTCACAATCTTCTAAAATTATTGTGAATGAATCATTCATAAGCGTCAACTTTTGAGCTAGGCGAACAATTCTACAACTTTTACAAGTAGGCATTGAAGGAGTGTCAACCCTAGTATTATCAACAGAAGTAGTACTATCAGATGTTTCAATTAACTTTTGTAAAGTAATCTCATAATCCTTCCTAGAGTCAACCACAAAATCTTCTTCAATAAAAACCATATCTCTACTAATAAACACCTTTCATTCATTTGGATTATAAAAATAATAACCCATAGTTTTTTTTAGGTTCCCTGCAAGTTGGCATTTTTTCTGTTTTAGATTCTAACTTTGTCAACTTTTGTTTCCTAACATGTGCAGGACAACACCAAATTTTTAAATGTCTCACACTTGATTTCTTGTTGGTCCATAAATCATTTGGAGTTTTCAAGACTAACTTAGTTGGAACTCTATTCAACATATAGACAGTAGGTTTTAATACATATCCCCAAACGGACATCGTTAGATCAGCCATATCTATCATTGAGTGCACCATATCTAACAGGCTTTTGATTTGTGTTGCATTAGATAGACGTACCCCTATCTAGAATAATCATCAGTGAAGGTGATGAAATAATAGAAACCACCTCTTCCCATATGATTCATAGGTCCATATACGTTGGCATGTATGAGATCTAATACATTTGAGCTTCTTCTATCTTTTCCAGAAAAAAGGCGATCTAATAATCTTTCCTTAAACGTAAGACTTGCAAATTGGGTAAGTTTCTAATGTTAGGAAACTCAAAGAACTATCCTTAACCAACCTTTTGATTTTTTTGGCGTTAACATGACCGAGTCTCAAATACCAAAAGATAAATGGGGACTATCTCTTCCCTTTTCTGCTTTGTTGAACCATTCCCATCACATGGTTCAGATTCAACATTCAAGTTGCTTTCATGAAGTGTATGCAAGAAATAAAGACTATCACTTTTGAAACCATTAGCTATAAATTTGTTACAAAATCTAATTGTAACTTTATTATGAAATAGAAATGAATATTCAATATCATCCAATTTCAAAACAGAAATCAAATTTCTTATAACTTGCAACACATAAAGACAATCTTTCAAATAAAGAATGGTTCCACCTACAAGGTCTAATGTAAAAGTCCCTAAAGAGACGACTATAACTCTTGCATTTGATCTCATTAGTCATCAGCAATGAGCCATCTCCTTCGCTCAGCCTTTTTATTTCCTGGAACCCCTATAGTGTTTGACACACATGAGTGGTTGCCTAGAATCAAGACACCAGGAATTCACAAATTCCATGCATGAAATTTGTTTCAATGGTAAAGACAGAAAAATTGCCATTTGAAGGCTTCTTCTTGTTTATTGAAGCCAGGTAATGTTTACAATTATGCTTTCAGTGACATTTCTTGCCACAAAAATGACAATCATCTATTAACTTGTCCTTCCTCTTATTTTTAGGCTTATTCTTAACTTGAAAACAGTCTTTGCCCTTGTTTCTTTTATTGTTCTTGTGCTTGGTGCTAAAGGACTGTACTTCCATGACCATGACGGGCTTATCCTTCTTGAGCAACTTTTTCACCCTTTGCAACATATTGCACAATTCAGGAAGTGATACTATCTTGTCATTCATATAGAAGTTCAGAACAAAGTTATTAAATGACTTAGATAACAAACATAAGATAATATCTATCTTGATCGTATGGTCCATCCTAGTACCAAAGGATTCCAACACATTAATATACCTAATCATGGTCATCACATGATCATGAACAGGTGTTCCTTTAGTCATTTTGGTGGACATAAACCCCTGTATGGCATTCATCCTAACAAAATGATTTTACATCTCGAACATTTCTTTCAGGTCATTCATAATGTCCCTAGTAGCTAGCATCTTCTTATATTGCTACTGGAGCCTATTCTCAAGAGATGCCAAAATATAGCACCTAGAAAAGGAATCATGTTTATGTTAAGCATCATATGCTCTCTTTTCCTCAACATGATCATCATAAGGAGGAAGAAGTTCAGGTAGCAACTCATTCAAAATGTGTGCCAACTTCCCTACAGTGAGCGCCATGCCAAGTTTCTCTTTTAATCATAGTAGTTTGCCCCATTGAGGCAGTTCTCTTCAAGATTCTTAGCAAACTAAGTACTGATCACACGAACAAAATACATAAGACATAATGGAGAGAACCAACATCTTCTTCACATGTATCATTTACAAGAAAATACTAATTGCATTTAAAAATCCCCTAATGAGCATAACATATGACATATGAGCAATTAGAAATTTATAGTGCCATACCATTCCTTTTGGAATTAATCCAATAACAAATGAAGCAAATATCAATCCATATTTATCTTATAACATTTATAAGATTCTTATTTTAATTTTGGCTTCTAAAGATAATACATTTACCATCCATTCTATATCAGCATATTTCTTTGGTCTAGTGTACACTCATTGTTTAGATGTATTGTATTGTTAAGAGAAACCCAACTATTTTAGTTAAGTCCACTTTTGGCCATAACACATCCATTATCACTATAAAGCAAATCAACAAGCATAAACAATCATCAACTTAATCATCTCTGTTTGGTACCAAACTAAGTCAATAATATTTGCACTCATTATTTACCACAATAGAAAGTCTCTGGAAAATTAATCTTCTAAAGATCTAATTTTCTATCTCCCACACTTGCTATTAAATATTGAGGGAATCTATTTTGCATTTTGAACAATTCAAAACACAAATTCACAGTTATCACCATAATTGTAAAACATATTGCAATGCTTGCAGAAGCATGCATAATAATCCATAACAATTATTTCAAACAATTATCATGCATACATACACGTTTGCAAAAATTTCAATACATGAAATAATCATGCAAAAAGCTCCCATTAAATAAAGCAACCAATTATTTAGAAATAAATCATTTTAGAAATATAGATATTCAAAATATTTTATTTCTAAAAATATTTTTTTGGCACACAGAACTAAAAAAGAGAATTAAGGGAAAAGAGAAGCAACATAAATATGAGCTGAATCTTCTTACTGGCGAGGAACGACAACTAAAGCACAACATAACAAGTGCTCCATATGGGTGAAAATAGCTTGAACTATCTCAGAGAGGGCCTCATGGACTTCAATGCTACCCTTTGAAAAATGTAAAGCCTGAGAATAATCTATCAATATGGTAGTAGATCCATTAGCTAAAGCTAAGGTGACAGCACCCAGGATGGCTTGGAGTTCTGTTTTAATGGAATATGAACAATGAGGAATAAGGCCACCATCCTTAAAGATAAGAGGATCATTTATGCCCATCTAGATCTAAGCTGCTACTCCAAGCCTGGAAGATTGCCTCTGGACTTAAAGTTATTGGATTAAATTTGTCAACTCCCCACACATTACAAGAAGGATTAGGGTGGATACCCATAAAATGGGCATCCTATTTCTAAACTAGTTAGCTAAGTGAAGAAGCTTGACCATTTCATCATATTGGCGTCATAAAGAAGTAAGTTTAAAAGTTGAAGACTAAAAGACTACTTCATTACGGCCCAATCAGATGATCCAGAGTGTAGCAACCACAAAGAAGAGCCATTTTTTACTCCATTTAGTAGACTTAAAAAAAAGGATTTTATTTTTAAAAACGGGGCTACTAGAATCCATAAGTTTCAAGTCCAAACTTTAAAAATTGTTCAAGCCCAAGTAAAAATGATTTTGAAAACATGAGTGAGGCCCAAACACTTTAGGCTCAGTACGAACAATTTTAATGTCTGGCCCAAATGCGCCTTTTCTGCTACGGCCTGAAACACCTTTTTCTTATTATAGCAACTAGTTCATTGGGCATGGCCTAGCCACTAGGTCTAAGCATCTTGGCCTACTTCATCCCTCTTTCCCCTACACATTGCACGGTACTAGCCTCTCATCCTAAAGCCACCCACCAGCAAAATCAACCACTCCAGACGTCTCCCACCCCTTCCGGTTAGGGCAGCGCTGCCTTTCAAGTGACTAACGGCCTTGTCAGCGTCGTCCCCATGTCAACAGTCTCCGTCTTTGATGCGGCAACCCTCTTCAAACCACGACCACTGTGATTTTTTCAAGGTTTTTCTAGCAAAGTAAACACCATCAAACAATAATAAAATTGCAGGGTTTTGATCCCCAAAAACCAATGATCACATAGGCATAATTCCCTTTCAACAATTTTTGCACACATAACACCTAATTTCAAAAACAAGTGTTGGGGTTCTTAAACTATTTCATAAACCTAGATCTGATATGAACAAAAAATTGAAAAATTGAGGCAAAATTAAGCCCTCAAACCATGGGGCTATTACTCTCCAGCCTTGGTATAGCAAAATTGAGTCATCTACCGATGGCCTTCATGAATGGTGGGGGTCAGGGAGCTCTGGGATCAAATCAAGGCATATGGCAAGTTTAAAAAACTTAACCAAAATTTCCTTTTTTTGATTTTCAAAGCTGTTTCGGTGCATCCTGTCACTCAACAAATAGTCAGCAACATCAAAACAACATGATCATCCAAAGCACAGCAAGGATTCACCATTCGTGTAGGTTTTATGTGTTTGTGTTCATGGCATGAACAAAACACAAAAAATACAATAAAATAAATTCGTGAAGACACACAAAATAGATTATTCCACAACCAAAACCTAGCTCTGATCTTATTGTTGGGAATTTGAACCACTTTTACGTTATTAAATTAGCATGTACTAGGATTAGATTGTAGAATACTGATGCCCTGCGGTATCTTCGTCAGATGACATTGTAACTTGTGGAGGGACTTCCTGAGGGGGAGAACGCCCGAATGCCAGATTGCCCAGGGGAGCGTGCTTGAAAAGCTCAGAATAGGGGGTTAGAAGGTCCCCGGGGTGTGTTTCCGGGGAGGAGCCTCCGACGCCCAAGTCAGTGTCCTGAAAGAAAATAAGGGAGAAGCACTGAAAAGTAGAAAGGCCTTGCCCGTTTGTGCTTTCTCAAGGAGAGGAGTCTGCTCAATGATCGATCCCTTGCCCAGGTTTATTTCCTGGTATTTATAGGAGTATCCAGCCCGTTCAGATCATGACACGTGTTTGGTCAGATCTTTCCTGAATTTCTGGGCGTAGGGGACAAGTAGCCGGTGGCAGGTTTCTTGAGCCTTGAACCGAGACAGGTCGTGACGGGACCTGGATGGCATCGGTGTGTCAGACCGCCGTTTGGACGGCCTGTAACGTCTGTGGGCGACATGTCAGAGGCTCCTTAAATGCTCATGCCATACTCCCGAGGTCCCTGGATGAGGTCGTCCTCTGGCGCGGATGATGCCCCTTCGGGAGATATGCCCGTAGTTCGGGGAGTTCCCTGATTCAGGGTTCCGCCTTCGGGGATATCCTCTTCGGCTTGCGATAGCTAATTCTCCATCTCCGAAGGCGGTCTGTTTAGTACCTCGGGGGGCTAATAGTATCCTCGAGTTTCCTGACGCTTCGAGTTCGGGTCAGATAGAGGCGATAGCCCTTCGGCTATCACATGCCCCCCTTTGGAAAGTCGAAGTGGAGACTTCGGTTTGTAGTCTTTCCGAGGATGCTCTTTGGGAGTTTTTAGGGAGTAAAACCTATGCTGAAGATACACCTTTTGCCCGAAGATATGGGCTGTTCGGCCATAGCCTGTCTTTTGGTGCCTTCGAGGCAACCTACTTCTTTCCTTTCTCCTTTCGCAGGTCTGTGCAACGTCGCGTCTCATGACCAGGCGTGTCAGTCTGGAGCGGCGCGTCCTTGTTTTTTAGGGGTGTTAGAAGACGTGTCCCCTATTTTGGCGTGGCGGCTGACACGTGGCACACTGTCATTGGAGGAGAGTCGCATCGGTTACAGAGGGCGCGTCTTTTCGGGCGCAGAAAATAGTTATGGCAACTGTTCGCCTTCAAGGGGTACTTATGACGCCGGTTTGTCTTCGGCCTATATATAGCCCATTTCATCATAAGTTCCTTTTTTGCTTTTGCTTCTGCTCTTTTCTCTGCTTGCAATTGTTTCTTTTTTCCTGCTTTCCGCGGCGGCGCTGTCTGACAGAGTTTTTTCCGGCGATCTTTCACGGTGGCGACTTCAAACCCAGATTTTGGCAAGTCATTTGGTGGGTTTTTGATTTCTAGAATCCTCTGATTTTTAGAGTTTTCCGGAAGTTGCTTTCTTTCCTTTCTCCGAACTCGTTTTTCAACCAAGATGCCTGTTCCCAAGAGCTGGCAACCCCTTTTGTCTCACCCTTGCTGCACCACCCCCAAAAAACTAGAAAAATGGAAGAAAAAGTTCTTTCTTCCTTCGTATGCCGTTACGAGGTTGCCACGTTCTGACCAATTTTGCTTTTCGAACCATAGTAATGAGGTTACCGTTTTCCAAGCCCAACTGAAGGCCGGACTTTGGTACCCTCCTCCGAAGATGATTTGCGACTTCTGCCAATTCCATGGCATTGCCATAAATCAACTTCCGCCGAACTCGTATTGCTATTTCAACGCCTTCATCTGCATGTGTGGCGTCTTCGGGATAGAGCCCCACTTTATTATTTTTATGCAGTACTACAAGCTTTTCGTGGTCCCGAAGGGTGGCTTTTATTTCATGCTACCTTGGGGATCCGGGAGCAAAAAATATATTTTCACCTTCGCCACCAAGGACAGCTGGCGAGGGTGGCAACAAAAATTTTTCTTTCTGAAGATGGAGGAGGCCTGGTCGCATGTTCCGACCAAGTGGGCTCAGGGAAAGCTGGAGATGGACGTCATAGATCCGAGGATAATGCTAACTCCGGAGTTGGCTCCTATCTTTGCGGACTTCGACGGACGTATCCGCGCTGTCTCCGACTGGGGTCCCGAGGTCTCCTCGCGCTCTCTCTACCCCTTCCCCATCAATTGGAAGCTAATGACCGAGGAAGTTCTTCGAGAGTTAGGGGTAGTGAAGGAGCACGAAACGGACCTCGACACCCCGGCTCCTGCCATCGCTGGGAAGGATTCCTGGCTGGTTCAACTCCTTCGGAAAGAAATTTCTTACGAAACTTTCTTCGAGAGTAAGTTATCTCTGACTCCCTTTGTTATGGTTTTCATCTTCGACTCACGCTGATATCTTCTTTCTTTTTCAGAGATGGGCGACGGCACTGCTGCCTTCTACAAATCCCTTTTCACTGTTCAAGTTGAGAAGGGTGAACAGACAAATAAGGCTGCTTCCCGAAGGCGGAAAGCGACTGGGGCTGGGCCTTCGGCCAAACGGGCGAAGAAGACTATTCCCCCTTCTCGTTCGGAAATTCTTGAGGAGGCAAGCGAGGAGCCCGAGGTTGCTGCCATTACGGTGCCCGAGGTCGCTGCCTATGTCCCCCCGACCGACGTTTCTCCTCGGAGCCCTACCTCGTCGCAGGCCCTTCTGGATGCCGTGGTAGAGTTCCTTCTACCAAGGAGCGGCGTAAACGCAAAGGCAAGGGGATCTCCATCGAGGAGGCCCCGGACTCTGGCGCTGACGTCGTTGAGGTGCCGCCAGGTTCGCTTTCTCAGGCAAAGTGTGATGTCTTCACCTTTTGAATTTTGGGATGTACTTGTCTTGACCAGCTTCATGTTTTTGCCGTGCAGGGGAGTCACTTACTCCGAGTTGGGCGGCCGAACACTCCCGGAAGCGAGCCCTCCGCGATGCTAAAGTCCCGCAAGGGAAGATCCCGAAGGAGCCTTTCTGGTCGTTTACGGAGGACATGAATTTGTACTCCGGAGACTGCCAGCAAATGGCTAAACAGATCTCGAAGGGGATGCTTACTGAGGCCTCCTTTAGGGCCATTGCGGAAGCTCATCTGGGCGATGACTCCCTTGCCGCGAAGGTTTCCGAGCACGCTGCCCAGGTATGCTTCACGCCTATCTTTTTCCCTTCAACTTTTTCTAAGTGTTTGGCTTTCTCTTTGTCTTACTGACCTCGCCACTATCCCTTTGCAGCTGCTGGGGTACGTCGGCTACCTCAGAGTCCGGGTAGCCAGGCAAACGGCATTCCAAGCCTCGGCCTTAGAGGTTATTGAAAAAACTAAGGCCATGTGCTCGGAATTGGCTACCAAGAACCTGCAGCTGGCTGATGCTGCAGAGAAGGAGGTGGCTGCCTTTCGGGAGGAATTCCTGAAAGAAAAAGAAGAACTTTTGAAGGATTCCTCCCAGAAGATTTCCAACCTCGGCTCCCAGGTGGCGGAGTTGCTCTCAGCGAACGAGGTGCATCAAAAGGAGAAGTCAGAGGCTGAGGCTTTTCTGGCGAAGGCGCTTGCTGAGAAGACAGAGCTCCAAGCCGAGGTCGACTCTTTGAAGAAGAAGCCAAGGAAGAAGAAGATGAAGGCACTGAAGAAGGAGGTCGCGGATCTGCAGAATGATCTTGAGGAACTTGAGGTCGAGAAGGACAAGTCTGACCAGATGGCCAAGGTCGCTTTCCAGGACGGGTTTTGCCTTGCTCGGCACCAAGTTCTTCAGAGGTTCCCAGATCTGGACCTCTCTTTCTTGGAGGCTTTAAACATTCCCGAGGGGCCTCGGTGGTCCTGGTCCAAGATTGAGCACCTGAACTTGCCTTCTTCTATTCCGGCGCCAAAGGTAGTGGACAAGGACGTAGGGGCCGGTGGCTCTCGGGACGCCGAGATTCCTTAGTTTGTTCTAGGACTCCTTGCCTTTTTCTTCTTCTTTTTGTACTTCTTCTTCTCTGTAAGCCGATTCACCTTAATGAAGATTTTTTGGCTAAGTCTTTTTGCGAGATGTTTCATTTTCCTGAACACGATCGCTCAAGGGACTTCGGAAAATCATATCTGTGCTTATTTCGGCGGGCACCTTCGTGAGATTTTTTGTTTCCCATTTTTCCCGAACGTGATCGCTCAAGGGACTTCGGGAAATCGTATCTACACTTATTACGGCGAACGCCTTCGCGGAATTCTGGCTTGTACGCTTTTTATACTTGAGAATTTTTCTAAGAAACTTCTGTACTTGGCACATTTTCCAAATTTGTACAACACAATTCTTCCGCGAAATCTTAAGCATAGAATTTTTTCAAGGCATCTGAATGCCAGGTATTTTTTAATTCTACGCCTTCGGCGTCGCCGAGTTTGTACACGCCTTTTCATACTTCGGCAAGAACCAAATAAGGTCCTTCCCAATTTGCGCGAAGTACTCCGTGGGAGGGCCTTCGGGGTGCAAAGTCAGCCTTTCGGAGAACAAGGTCTCCTTTCTTGATTTCCTTTGGCCTGGCTCGTAAGTTTATAGCCGCGGCCACTCTTTGCTGAAAAGCTTTTCTTCTCAGCTCAGCTATTTCTCTGTGTTCGCTGACAAGGTCAAGCTTGGTTCTTAAGCCGAGGTCATTTCCACTTTTATGAAATACTTGTACCCGTACCGACGGTCGCACGACTTCGATTGGAATGATGGCCTCTGTACCGAAGACGAGTGAAAAGGGGGTCTCCCTTGTGGCTCTTCGGGGTGTTGTTCGGTAACTCCATAACACGCTTTGGAGCTCTCCTGGCCATTTCCCTTTTGCTTCCCCTAGCCTCTTTTTCAGACCATCTTTTATGGTCCTGTTAGATACTTCAACCTGCCCATTGCTTTGGGGGTGAGCTACTGGAGCGAAGTGCATTTTTGTTCCGAGGTCACTGATGAATTCCTGGAATCCTTTATCTGTGAACTGGGACCCATTATCAGCTACAAGTACCCTTGATATGCCGAATCTGCATACAATGTTTTTCCATATGAACTTCTGCACTTCTTTTGCCGAGATAGTCGCCAGGGGTTCTGCCTCGACCCATTTGGAGAAATAGTCTACTGCTACCACGCAGAATTTTACGCCTCCAGGGGCTGCTAGGAGCGGCCCAATGAGGTCTATGCCCCAGACTGCGAAGGGCCAAGGATAATCAGCCGAAGTCACCAATTCCGAGGGTGCCCTCTAGATATTTGCGTGTCTTTGGCAATTACCGCATTTCCGGACGAACTGCCTAGCGTCCTTTCTCAGGGTAGGCCAAAAGTATCCTTGGCGAAGTATTACTGCTGCAAGGGCGTCGGTTCCGATGTGCGAACCACAAGTGCATTCGTGTACTTCTTCGAGGATCATTTCAGTATCCTCTTCGCCAACACACCTCTGCAGTGGGTTTGCATATCCCTGCCGATATAATTCTTCACCAATTAGGAAGAATTGGCCGGAGCGTCTTCGGATTTTGGCAGCTTCACTGAGGTCTTCGGGAAGCATATTGTCGGCGAGATATCTTTTTATCGGGTCTTTCCAGCCTTTTCCCGAAGTTGATATGCCCAGCACTGTGATGCTCGGGTGGCTTAGCACCTCGGTGCATGCTTTTGACTTTGCCAAGCAATCTGCCTCGGCATTATCTCGCCAAGGCACATTTTTTATTCGTACGGTGTCGAACTCCCGGATGAGTTTTGCCACCAATTCATGGTATTTTGCCAAGGTTGGGTCCTTTGCCCCGTAGTCTCCTGCCGTTTGTCGCACTACCAGCTGAGAATCGCTGTGGGCTTTCAGGTTTCTTATGCCGATTTTTCTGGCCACGCGCAATCCTGCTATGAGGGCTTCATACTCCGCCATATTGTTGGTGACATCAAACCCGAACTTGATAGCCTTCATCACTTCTAGGCCTTCAGGACCCCTAATGATCACGCCAGCTCCCTGGTGTTCGGACCCCGAGGCTCCGTCGACATGCAAAGTCCATTCGGGCTCACCTTCGCCATGATCAGGATGGCTGTCTTCGGTGGTGGGTACTTCAGCGATGAAGTCTACCAGTGCTTGAGCTTTTATGGCTTTCCGAGGTTCATAAGCGATGTCGTGTTCGCCAAGCTCTATACACCACTTGGAGAGCCTTCTGGAATGATCAACCTTCCTCATGACATCCCGAAGTGGTAGACTACTTCGGGCGATGATAGGGTGGGCCTGAAAGTATGGTCGTAGCCTTCTCCCTGCCAGCACCAAGGCATATATAGCTTTTTGCAACAAAGGATACCTGACTTCGACGCCATGCAGGGATTTGCTTACATAATAGACCGGTCATTGCTTCGGCCCCTCTTCTTTCACAAGGACCGAGCTCACAGCCTTTTCTGTGACGGAGAGGTATAGCACAAGGGGCTCTCCCACGCGAGGTTGTCGCAGAGTGGACAGGCTGGCTAAGTAGATTTTGAGTTCTTCCCATGCCTTTTCGCAGTCTTCATTCCAAGGATGATCATTATTTCCGAGGTTGTTTTCCTCTTTTGTTGCCTTAGTAAGGACCTTGAAGAACGGTCGACACCTGTCTCCATACCTGGAAATAAACCTGCTAAGAGAGGTTATCCTTCCAGTGAGTCTCTGCACATCCTTTATTGTGGCTGGAGTTCGGAACTCGAGCAGGGCCTTGATTTTTTCTGGGTTAGCATCAATGCCTCTTTCTGATACCATGTACCCAAGAAATTTTCCCGATGTCACTCCGAAGATGCACTTTTCGGGATTGAAACGGATCCCGAAGGCTCTGAGCTGGTGGAAAGTTTCCTTTAGATCTGTGACGTGGTCGTCAGGCAGCTTGGTTTTGACTATCATATCGTCGACATACACTTCCATGTTTCTCCCTATTTGGTCGTTAAAGACCTTGCTCATCAACCTCTGGTAGGTGGCTCCTACATTTTTAAGCCCGAAGGGCATTCTGACGTAGCAGTATGTTCCTCCCTCAGTGATGAAGGCGGTTTTTTCCTCATCTTCGGGGTCCATCCTTATTTGATGATACCCACTGAAGGCGTCTAAGAAGCTCAGGAGCCCGTATTCGACAGTTGAGTCTACCAATTGGTCTATCGGTGGGAGGGGGTATGAGTCTTTTGGGCAAGCATCGTTCAAGTTTCTGAAGTCGATGCACATCCGGAGCTTACTGCTTCCTTCTTTTGTGGCAATAACCACGTTGCTCAACCATTCGGGGTATTTGACCTCCCTGATGACACCAGCGTCTAACAAGCGCTGCACTTCGGTTTTGACAAAGTTACTTTTATGGACCGAGATGCTCCGTTTCTTTTGCCGGACAGGTTTTGCCTCGGGATTAACTTTAAGGCTATGCTGTATTATGCTAGGGCTTATTCCTGGCATGTCCTTTGGCGAGTAGGCAAATAGATCTTTATTTTCCAGTAGAAAAGATACAAGTTTTTTCTTGTCACCTTCGGCCAAGCTCTTCCCTATTCGGGTAGATTGACCTGGGACAAGTTCTACTGTTTCCATTTCCGCTTTCGCGGGATCTCCTTCCTTGCCTTTCTCTGGTGCCTTTGCCTCCATCGTTTGTGCGAAATTGTTTGCCGGAGCTTTTCGTGCCTTTACGAACACCTTTCTTACTTCGCTTTGATCTATGAAGATCTCTGCATCTCCATCCTTGGTGGCGAAAGTGACAGTCAAGTACTTCACATCAAGACGAATGTGTAGATTTCCCTATGTCTGTCTCCCAAGGATGGCGTTGTACGATGAAGGGACATCCATGACAATAAACTTCGCCATTGTGGAGGCGTAAAGTTCAGCAGTCCCTTCTACCGAAGTTCCTTTCATCATCAAGGGGAGATCAATTCATCCGAGGACAGGCAGTTCGGACGGTCCTACCCCAAAAGTAGGCGAGGTGATGGGTTTGAGGTCGCTGCTAGATACGCCCAAGTTCGGCAGTAAATGCGAGAACAGGATGTCAGCGTTCGATCCATCGTCGAGCAGCACTCTCTTGACGTCCCAATTCCTTATCCTCGCCATGATCAGCAGCGGATCGTCATGGGGAAATATGACGGTGGATCCATCCCTGCGGGCCAGTTTCTTTGTTGGATTCTGATATTCCATGACTGCTATTTCTCTGGCCTTCCTCTTTCTTTCCGATGATGGGAGCCCCGTCGTGATTGTTTGTATTACTCCTGCCGGAGGTGGAGGGCGTCTCTTTGGACTTCGGTTTCTTCGCCTGTCAGAGTCATAGTCCTCATCTTCGGCTTTTTCTTCCTCATCTTTTCTTCCATTTGGGGAAGGTATCCGTAGATATCGTCGAAGTTGGCCCAGTTTTATTAGCGACTCTATGTACTTCTTCAGTTGGAAGCAATATTCGGTGTCATGGCCGTGGTCGCGGTGAAACTGGCAGAACTTCTTTATGTTTTTCTTGTTATCAGCGGTCATGGCCCTTGGTCGTTGAATCTGCGTCCCCTGCCTTTCCATCGTCATGAGGATGTTTGTTCGTGTAGTGTTCAGGGGTGTGAAAGCTGGGAGTTTCCTTCCCCGCATTCTCCGAGGTCGGCCCGCTTGTTCGGTTGGATGCTGAGTTTGCTGGTTGGTCTCTTCGGCGTGGGCGTGATCGGACTTCGGCCCACCCATTCTCAGCTCCTCGGCGGTCATGTGCTGTTCGGCCCTTTGGTAAAATTCACCGAGGGTGTCCGGTGGGTCCTTAGAGAACTCGTAAAATAACTGCGAGTCCCTCCTAAGGCCCCGTGTCATGGCGAGAATGCGTATTTCGGGCCGAAAATTCGGGACGCTCAAAGCTTCCTTGTTAAACCTTTCGACATAGTCATGGATGGTTCTCCATTTCTTTGCTCTATGTCGAACATCTGTACAGGCATTTTCGCCGTTGGCCGACTTCCAATAAATTGCTGTGTGAAGGCCGTGGATAACTCCTGGAACCCCGTGATGGTTCCTGGAGCCAACGAGTTATACCACGTAGTTGCTGGTCCTGTGAGGGTGACCTCAAAACATTTGCACAAGGTAGCATCATTGGCTCCGTGCATTATCATGCTGCGTCTATACTTTGTCAGATGAGCCTGTGGGTCAGTACGGCCATCATAGATCTCCAGCCAAGATACCCTGAAGTCGCTTGGCATGGCTGCCTCAACTACAGTTTGGGTGAACGGGGACTCATCCTCGCAGAAGGTTCCCGACAGCCTAGCCCAGATGGGTTTGCGGGCTACCTGTTTCTCCACCCTGTCTAGTCTCGCTAGTATCCTCTCTATAAGGGTCGTGGCGTTAGGCTCTTCCTCTGGGAAGGGAGATTGCCGACGCTTCTTCGGGGAGCGAACTCGGCGTCGAGGGGACAGGGACTTCGCCTCAGGCGACGAACTCCTTGGCTGTGAGACTTTGGGTCGCTTGGGCCTTGTTTGTCCCGCAGGCCATTTCCCGAGGGGTATGTTTTCCGTAGAGGACTCTTCACGTGGGTTCCCGCTTCCCAAACTATGACGGGTCGATTTGGGGCTTTTCTCCCGAGGGCGTCTTGGTGAAGGAGGCCTTTGGGCCTGAGCTTGTTATGGCCACCTTCGGTCTATCTGCTGTGTCATCTCAGCCACGACAGAATGCTGAAAGTCCCGTAGAAAGCTCATAGTAATAACTAAAGGGCGGTCTTCCTCGGGCGCAGAAGTCCCTGGGAATGTTTGCTCAGCGGTCGGTTGATCCTCAGGCACGGACGGGGACCTCGGGAGTCCCTTGTCCTTAGAACGCCGAGTTTCAACGACGGCGACCTCAGAGCGAGTTCCCACAGACGGCGCCAAATGATGCCCTGCGGCATCTTCGTCAGATGACATTGTAACTTGTGGAGGGACTTCCTGAGGGGGAGAACGCCCGAATGCCAGATTGCCCAGGGGAGCGTTCCTGAAAAGCTCAGAAGATGGGGTCAGAAGGTCCCCGAGGTGTGTTTCCGGGGAGGATCCTCCAACGCCCAAGTCAGTGTCTTGAAAGAAGATAAGGGAGGAGCACTGAAAAGTAGAAAAGCCTTGCCCGTTTGTGCTTTCTCAAGGAGAGGAGTCTGCTCAAGGATCGATCCCTTGCCCAGGTTTATTTCCTGGTATTTATAGGAGTATCCAGCCCGTTAAGATCATGACACGTGTTCGATCAGATCTTTCCTGAATTTCTGGTCGTAGGGGACAAGTAGCCGGTGGCAGGTTTTTTGAGCTTTGAACCGAGACAGGTCGTGACGGGACCTGGATGGCATCGGTGTGTCAGACTGCCGTTTGGGGCGGCCTGTAACGTCTGTGGGCGACATGTCAGAGGCTCCTTAAATGCTCATGCCGTACTCCCGAGGTCCCTGGACGAGGTCGTCCTCTGGCGCAGATGATGCCCCTTCGGGAGATATGCCCGTAGTTCGGGGAGTTCCCTGATTCAGGGTTCCGCCTTCGGGGAGATCCTCTTCGGCTTGCGATAGCTGATTCTTTATCTCCGAAGGCGGTCTGTTTAGTACCTCGGGGGGCTAATAGTATCCTCGAGTTTCCTGACGCTTCGAGTTCGGGTCAGATAGAGGCGATAGCCCTTCGGCTATCAAATACAATCACACGGGTTCCTTGTTTTTTAAATCCTACAACAATAGAATTCTCTAAGTTTCACACACTTGAATTTCTTCTTCCCCATTTGCTCTATGCGTGATTTCTTTAGTGGATAGATTTCACCTACATCTCTTATGTATTGTTATCAATTTTTAACAACTCTATTTAAAGGCAAATTCAGGTAAAGATGAAATTGTAGTGTAAAACCCATTGAGATCTTTTAATTATGTCAAATTAGTTCCTGCATAATTTATTGTTTACAAGTTAGTAAAACATTTTTTGTATAATCTTGTAAAATCTGCCAAGAGTTTAGAGATATGTCACAAGAACTCATATGTCTTATTTTATTTCGTTCACTGTCCAATATTGTTGCACATAATTCGGATTAGACCAACTACATTCAAATCATGGCACTGTCAATACGGGATCAAATATGTGCATGTCCCTTTAATTTTATCTAGATTTAAAAAATTTAGAAAATATTTATAAAATTTGTATACACTACATATATATAATTTTATATACAAAATAATATTTCTGAAAACAATTTTTTTCTAAATTAACCATATGGATTTATTAATCTAAAAAACCAAGATACATATTTCACAATATTCACCCTTACTTTAAGTACGGTGAATTCCATGTTAAATAATAATGAACCTAATATGTTAACATTTATGTAATCCAATGGCCCACGCTAAATACACCCGACCCATGTGCTAGACCCATAATTTTATGATTTTTATGAAACTGCCACCACACCTTGAACATCGCATTTTGTCTAAAGAGAACAACACTTTATAGAATAACACATTTATTTGAAGTGAACAACACATTTGTCTAAAAGGAACAACGTTTCGTATGCTAATTCAAAGAACATTATTTACGAACAATATTTCCTCTAAAATTAATAATATTTTTAAAACACTACATTTGTAAGAATAGAATAGCAAAAAACGTCGTACTCTATTAAATTCTTCTGTTACGAGGTCAATGACGAGTCCAAGGTAAGCGTGAATCGGACTCACTATAGTAATATGTTTGATAAAGAGGAGATTGAAGGAGATGATGCTATGATGGAGGCAACCTTAGCCGTGGAAGATGCCACCAGTAAGAGTTGGTTGAAGGAGTACATTGATAGTAATGCTGAAGGACTCAGCTTTTATTTAGAGCCAAATATAGATTTATTCTGTAGTGTTGTTTTATTCAGTATTAAGTAATGGTCTATTTATACAAATGTGTTATTCTGTAATATATTGTTTATTTTGTAAGATGTACTATTCATAATAAATGTTGTTCAGTTTAACAATAAGTGTTGTTCAATGCAGTAATGGTGTCATTTCATTCATACAAATGTGTTGTTAATTCTATAAGATGTGTTGTTCATAATAAATAATGTTCTGTTCAGTAATAAGTATTGTTTCATTGAGGAATAAATGTTGTTTCGTTTATACAAATGTACTATTCTATAATATATTATTCATTTCGTAAGAAATGTTGTTCGTAATAAGTGTTGTTTCATTCAGTAATCAGTGTTGTTCCACTCATAAAAATATGTTGCTTTATAATATGTTATTCATTTTATAAGATGTGCTGTTCATAATAAGTGTTGTTCTGTTCTATAATGAGTGTTGTTTAGTTCAATAAAAAGTGTTGTTTATTCATTTAAATGTATTGTTACGTAACATGTTGTTTATTTTGTAAGATGCGCTACTCGTAATAAGTGTTATTCTGTTCAGTAATAAGTGTTGCTTCGTTCAATAATAAGTGTTATCTTGTTCAGACAAATGTGCTATTCTGTAACATGTTATTTTTTTGTAAGATGTGTTGTTCATCATAAGTGCTGTTTCATTCAGAAATAAGTGTTATTCCTTTTAGTAAGAAGTGATGTTCCTTTCAGTAATAAATGTTGTTCCTTTTTAGTAATAAGTGTTCAGCTTAGTATAATGTGGTGTTCTTTCTATAGAAAGGTGCTGTTCAATGTAGTGGTGTTCATTTCATAAAATAAGTTGTTCAAGACACAGTAACCATCTTGTAATGGTGCATTTCCAGTTTGAAAAGATTATGATATAAATTAGTGTTCACTTAGTATAATATGGTGTTCTATCTACAGGAAGATGTTGTTCGGTGTAGTAGTATTCATTTCGTAAGATATGCTGTTCAAGACGCAGTGACCATATTGTATGGGTGGTGTTCATTTCTTCATTTATGCTATTCAAAGTGAGGTGACAATTTTATAAATACTGTGAAAGTATGGGGGTAACTCGTGGATCAAGTTCATCATATAACTATTATAATTATGGGTGTTCACGGTGCGGATTTAACTAAATTCACTCTAAACCCAAACCGCACCGCATAGGTGATTGGGTTACATAATATAAAACCAAATCATACCATTTACCACAAACTTCGATTGGAACCCAAACCACATAGAATGTGGTTTGATGCGATTCGGTACGACCGGTTTATCTTTTCTATCCTGTAAAACAATTTAAGTTATTTCACAATACTTGTCTTAATGTTAGTACATTGTTTTAACAACTAAATAGTTTTATAAAACATCAATAATTTTGTACTTTAGAAAATCACAAGCACAAAATAGACATATTGTTACAAAATACAAAGATGGTATATGGAGTCCAAAGCTCTTGTCACACAAGGTTGCCAAAGCTCATGCTTGATTAAAGTGCAAAATTACTTAAAAATTCTTTAGCTTCTTATACTTAATGATCTTAACGATATCGACTTCACCTACATAGAACCACTAAGTGTGAGTTTCAAGGCATTTGAAACGAATTAAAATTATAAATAACAAATTCCTAAATATGAGAACATGCTTACATAGAAAAAATATGCAGTGGAGGAATGGTCATCAATCAACACCAACAACAAGTGATATCTAAATTACCTCAGAAAATTTTGTAAAGTTGTAGAATAATAAATTACAAATTAGATGTATCATCATGTGTATATTATACAATATACTAATCACAAATAAAAAAGAAACTATTTTACCTGATTCAATTTGTTCAAGCTCATCAATTCTTTCCTCAACCTCAAACAAAAGCAATGTAGCTTGGCACCAATCTTGCGTGGCAATATGGGAGAGGCCAGACCTAATATAACTGGGCTTTTCTTTTTTGGACCAGAAAAAAGATGTGCTTAAATTTTACGAGGTTCTTAAGGTTGCGGTTTGGTCTGGGTTGACAGGATTTCAAAATTAAAACCCATACCACACCACATATATATCAGTTTTTAATTTTTAGAACCCAATCGCACTATAACCCGCATAAACCCGCATAGTCAACGGGTTGATTCGGTTCGGTCTATGCGATTTTACAAGTTAAGCGGGTTAGATAAACACCCTTAACTCTAATCCAATATGTCCAAGTATATCCTATATTATGCATCATTGATTGATATATCAAAATCACATAATATATACATTTAAGTTTATATTATTCTCAGATCTAGGAACACATAATATTAACTTTTTCTTAATAGTTGAAGGTCTAAAAGTAATTGATTTGGTTCTACTAAAAAGTTTATCTCCATAAATATTCACATACATATTAGGGACCAATATTCTGGTGATTAAGATAAATCACTCTATCTCATATAGTAATGTCATTTGTGCAATCTTTCATGAGCAATTAACTTATTTATATGCTCATAAATTATGAACACCTTTTAAGAATTATAAAAATAGATCAAGTCTTAATTCATCGAGTCTAATATAATTAATTTTATAATTAAAAATACCTTAGTTCTTAAAATCCTACTTGAGCTCTTATTGAACCAAATGAACCTCATTAGAGCTTCAATCAAGCTTTACTATCTAAGCCAAGCTTTGAGCCCATCGAACCACCAATACAAGCTTGAGCTTTTTTAAGCTGAGTGTTAAGCCCTTTTTACTAAGCTAGTCAAATTTGAGCTCAAGCTCATGCCGAGTTAATCCTTAATGAACCAAGCTTCGAGCTTGGGGTGTTCAGGCTTGGCTCGGCTTGTTTCTACCCTAATTAACAAGTGTACATTTTATCATGAACTTTCATGGTTGAAATCTAGCTCTTTTTGGGGTATGGATTCTGGTGCCACAGACCACATCATGAGGGACTATGGCTTATTTTTGCAAGTTTGTAAGTTTTCTAAGGAGACAAGGAATGGCTATGTTAGGAATAATGCGAAATTAGAAGTAAAAGAAATAAGAACTTGTAGGGTCCCTATGGATAATGAAAAGACTTCGGTTCTTATGGATTATTTATATGTATGTTTGATGTAGAGAAACTTGATCTCTGTGTGTTGCTTATTGCATTTTGGACTTAGTCTAAATTTCCATGGTCATATACTTTACATTTTAATGCCATTATGATGTCTTGTGTTCCTATTCTATGTGTGATGGTTTCTTTGTGCTGGATATAATTTCTAGTAATTATGACTCAATTAGTTTTATTCTAGCTATAGCTAATTATGAAAAGATTTTGCACACAAAGTTGGGTGATAAATACTCATAAGTGTATTGCTGTTAAGGGTTTAAATTATCATTATACACTTTGAGTGTGATTAATTTTTCTAATTTGAAGCACTTTTTCTACCGGGTTACTATTCACCAATTTACTATTCATACACGTATTTAACTGTTCATATTCATATTTCACTATTCATACACATATTTACTGTACATACATGGTTTACTGTTCATTAATATTAAAATATATATATTAAATAATTATTTTTTTATGTAGGTAAAATCATCACTTGGAGACCCTTCACGAGAAAAATCATATCTAGAGCTTTAGATGTCAGAATTGATTCATTCTAAATTCATCCAAAAGCCAACACAAAGATCTTTGACTCATCTTTATTCTGAGAGCTAGTTTGATCATTTTCATTGCCAAAATCTGATTATAGATAAGACCATTTGTTCTTCCATGTGTTGAAGAACAGTTTCTATAAAAAACTCATAACTTGAGCTATAGACATCTGATTTGAATAAGCAAGTTATTGTCTTGAAGATAAATAAGAGATATACAAATTTTGTGCTTTAAGGAAGAGCTGATTCAATGTGTACAGTGGTCGAAAAATTAAAAAAAGAAGTAGCTCGCCTTTTTTGATTTGTATTTATCTATATTTTACAATTCTATTTTAGTTGTAGTAGATTATGTTTCAAAATGGGTATAGGCAATTCCGTGTCAAAATAATGGTCATAAAAATGTGATTAAATTTTTGAAGAAAAATATTTTGAGCCGATTTACGATTCATTGAGCCACAATAAGTGATGGGGGAACACATTTTTGTAACAAACCATTTGAATCCTTGTTGAAGAAATATGGTATCACACATAAGATTGTCACCCCTTATTACCCACAAACAAATGGACAAGTATAATTAGCAAATAGGGAGATAAAACAAATCCTTGAAAAAACAGTCAACCCAAATCGAAAGGATCAGTCTTTAAAACTAACCGATGCATTTTGGGCTTATCACACTACTTTTAAAACATCACTTGACATGTCTCCCTATAGGTTAGTTTATGGAAAACCTTGTCATTTGCTTGTGGAACTTGAACATAAAGCTTATTGGGCTATTAAAGCTTTCAATTCAAATCTTAATGATGTTGGTGTTTTGCGTAGGTTGCAACTAAATGAGCTTGAAGAATTGATAAATGATGCATATGAGAATTTGAAAATATATAAAGCTAGAATTAAAACTTTTCATGACAAAACAATCTAAAGAAAAAACACTTGAGGTTTGTCAAAAGGTTTTGCTTTAGAGTTCTTAACTTCACATATTTCCTGGAAAACTGAGATCTAGATGGAGTAGACATTTTGTTGTGAAACATGTTTATCCTTATGGGCCCATTGACATTGAAAATCTTAAAAATGGTAATGTGTAAAGTAAATGGACAAAGAGTTAAATCATTTTAGGAGAATCATGATTTGCAGTAAGAAGTTGTTCATCTCAGTGACCTTCACAATGATCATGGTAAGTAAATGCAAATATATTTTCTCATCTTAGATAGTTTTATTTTAAGTTTCATTTTTTTTTTCTCTTTCTTATTTTGCTTTTTGTCTTTTCCTGGTTAAGTGGCAGATATGGTACCCCGTGACTCTTAAGTCGGTTGTTTCAGTTTTCCATAATAACTAATTTCTTTCTCTTTCCCTTCTTGTAATTTCTTCTAAAAAAAATGGATTTTGTCGAAAATACTTTCCTTCTCTCCCAATGAATGTTCTTAAAAGGACTTACCAAGTTAGATGTGAACGATTAAGAGTTTTAATGCATAAAGGCATTCTTGAATATGTGCGTTGGTTAATTAAAGCTAAGGTCAGTTTGGCTGATGAAATCTCAAATGCATTTGTGTTTCACATGTCTGGCTTAGGGTAAAGCTTTTATACCATAAAGCGAAGAACGAAAAGGTTATGAGTTTGTCACAAATGTGGTCGATGAACTTGTGATACTAGATGTCGTTCTTTAGGAATGATGTCCAATAATCGAGAAAATAAAATATAATTAATTAAGAATGGCCTAAGTAAGGATTATTTGGATTATATCTGATTGACTCTTGAGACGCATTCTCGTGGATTAGTGTAACATGAACTTCTTGGTTTATGGAATATTTTTCATAAAGAATAAGAGCGTTATAGTCTTAGGAATCTGACTTTAAAAGACCCTGTTTGCCAGTTTATAAGAAAACTGGATAGAAAGCAAATCCCCGACTCTTAGAAGGCATTGAATCCTTTACTGGACATAAAACTAGTGGAAGATATGAGCCACAGTCACAACTACTGTACATACAAGCAGTCATTTTTGAAAATGTTCATTTTCTTCTGACAATAATCTGCTTACTTTTGTATGTGTAATCATTGCACCATCCTTTCATCTCTATAAATGCATGTTCTTCTTTTCATTTTTTTTAACAGGGTTAAGGATAGAAATGGAGGGAACCTTAACTTGCAGATTTCAAAATATTTGTGTATTATGTGGAGCTATTCCTAGAAAGGATGAAGAGTTTTTTAGGGCAGCCAACTATTTGGGTAGAGTTCTAGCTAAGCGAAAAATACATTTGGTTTATGGGGGAGGTAGTGTCAAATTGATGAGTGGAGTAGCAACAACAATATCTGTAGAGGGTAGCCAAGTTTTGGGTATCATCCCTACACCTTTGAAATGGATTTCTAAGGGCACGATTGGGGAAGAATTAGTGGTTAAAAACTTACAATAGTGTTTGTTGTAATGCTCTATAATTCTAATGCCTTTATTGCTCTACCAGGAATGTTTGGCACAATGGGAAAAAATTTTCAAATTGCTTCCATGACCCAACTTAATTCGCACGAGAAACCTATTGAGCTGTTGAATGTTAACAATTTTTTTACAGGTCTATTATCTTTTATAGATCAAGCTATGCATGAGAAATTTATCTCAGAGACGACACGACTGATCCTAATATCTGCATCAACTGTTGAAGAATTGCTAGACAAAATGCAAACTTTCGTTCATAAACCAGATCCAGCAGTGATTCAGATAGACTGGGCACGATAGTTTTTCCCAATCAATTCCATCCCATAAGTATCTTTTATCCTGTTTGTTGTTTTATTTTTGTTAATAAGTGATGAAGCACTGTGGAAGAAAGTAATCAGACTTGTAGATCTATTTATTTTGTCTTTTAGTTTTACTATCAGCATTTTCTTTATTTTGGTTTAAGTTATTTCAGGGTTTTTATGTTTAATAACTATCATTTCAGGTAATTTCTTCTTCACTCTTCTTATCTATATTTTGACATTGGGGACAATGTCTTAATCTAGTTTGGGGGAGGGATAATTGACACATTTTTTTTCTTTTAGTGTAGTTTTTCTCATGCTGATATTAAAACCATTGGACAAAGTCCTTAGTTTAGGATGGTTGAGTAATGAGTAATTTTACCATTAAGACGTATCTTATTAGGCATGCTAGTCATAACATTTTGGGGTAGCTAGATTTCAACTCTATTTAGATGACATATCTCACAAGTAATTGATATTTTCTAAAGAAAATATTATATGAAACCTGAATATTGATTCCAAACATTCGTTCCATTACATACTTTATCAGTTTTATTGTCATTTTTTTTTGTTTTTGTGGTAGTGTTGATTATTGATTTTTATTCATGTTCAAGTACATGTTTGCGTGATAGCTACATGTAGGAACATTTAGCATGAATTTAGATTGTTTGTTTACATTTAGGAACCCAACTCATGGAAATATCATCATTGGATGTATACCTTCTAAATTTGAAGTGGTTGTTAATTTTTTAAAGCAATTAAAGTATGTTGCTTGTTACCTAAGGAAAATAAACAACTAGTGAGTACTTTTGAGTCGTTGGTGTTTATTAGAATGCGTAAATTTCTTTGTTGAGAGTGCGTATTTTGTGTTTTGAACTAGACCTTACTTGGATGAGTAGTCTTAAGAATCCATACAACCTAACTTCTTGCATGTAAATTTAAGGAAGAAGATAGGATTTTAGGGCCAACCATTTACCAAAAGGCTAATCTTGTACATTATAGCCTTTGAGCCCCTTTGAGCCTTATAGCTTTGTTCTTTGTTTGAACCCTATATGTTTAACCACTTCCACTTCATTTTGATCCTTTATTGTCCTTGGAACTAGTGATGCTTATGTGATTATGGGCTTAGAGAATTAAAATGAATGTGTTGTTTTTGATAAAATAAAGAATAAATATGAGGTATACTTCAGAATATGTTGGGTTACTTTATGCTTAAATTGTGATAGTAAAAAAAAATTTGGGTGAGTTGAGCTTGAATAATAAAAATTTAGTATATATTATTGAATGGTTGAGTTTTAAACAAATGTTGATTTGTTATTTATGATAGAAAAAGGTAAAAACGTGACTATAAGAAAAAGCCCTTACAAAATAAAGTTAAAAAAATATAAAGTAAAAAAAAAAAAAAAAAAAGACTCTTTGGTTTCATAATATTTAGCCTCTTTTTCTTTTATGGCAGTTTAAAAAAAAATTGGTCACTTTCCTTTTCAAGTAAAATTATATATGCTCATACCCATGTAAATCCATACTAAAGTAAAGATGAAAGAAATCTTCTTTTATCTTTTTCTGACAGATAAACACATAATCATGGGGGACAATTTAAAAAAAAAACAACTTCAGCCTTAATATTTGTGCAAGTCAAATAAGGCCAACCATTTTGAAATGGAGAGAGTAAAAAAAAAACAGAGAGAGAGAGAGAGAAAAGAAAAAAAAACAATGTTAAATTCAATAAGTTTAAAACTCAACCATATTTATTTTCTAAACTCATGTGTTGATATGAAATTGTGTTTTGGAAAGAACTTGGAGACTATGGTTGATTTGAGAGACTTTGGGTCTTTAGTGTTTTAGGTGCCCATATTTATTGTTCATTGTATTACTAGTTCTCTTAAACTTCACCATTAAAAAGCATCCATCCAATTTCTGCTTTCACCAAACCCAGCCTCATTACAACCTTGTATAAAGACCAATGGACTTAAATTAACATGTAATCTTTTTTGAAAATCTAGTGAGGGTGAAGTTGGATCCCCTTGCAAGTTCCGGATTGAGAAACACAGAGTAAACTGTTCACAAACCCACCTTAAAATGAGTGCAAATATTTAGGGAGTGATCCTCTACATTTGGTAACAAGAACTTAACTTTTTCTCCTTTCATTAGTTACTTTCAAGTCAAGTTTACTAGTGTTATATATCCATAGCATAACTTATCGTGAGTTATTAGATTATATGTTTTGTTTATTTTCTTAGTTTTTTTTTAGGTTGCACTTGCTAGGAAGTAGCAAGAACCTAATTGGGGGGTGTGATGAATACTCATAAGTGTATTACTGTTAAGGGTTTAAATTATCATATACACTTTAAGTGTGATTAATTTCTCTAATTTAAAGCACTTTTTCCACCGAGTTACTATTCATTATTTACTATTCATAGTTACTATTCACTAACTTATTATTCATACACGTATTTCACTGTTTATATGCATATTTCATTGTTCGTATCCGTATTTACTGTACATACACGGGTTTACTTTACATTAATATTAAAATATATATATATTAAATAATTATTTTTTTATATAGATAAAATCATCACTTGGCGACCCTTCACGAGAAAAATTATATATGGAGCTGTAAATGTCAGAATTGATTGATTCCATATTCATTCAGAAGCCAACACATAGATCTTTGACCCCATCTTTATTCCGAGATCTAGTTTGATCATTTTCATTGCCGAAATCTGATTATAGATGAGACCATTCGTTCTTTCGTGTGCTGAAGAACAGTTTCAGTAGAAAAATCATAACTTGAGATACAAAAGTCCGATTTGAATGAGCAAGCTATCATTTTTGAAGATAAAGAAGAGATCTATAAATTTTTGCTTTGAGGAAGAGCTGATTCGATGTGTACGGTGGTAAAAAAATTAAAAGAAGAAGTAGCCCACCTTTGTTGATTTGTATTTACCTACATTTTTCATTTTACTATTTCACCCAACCCAAAACTCTATAAATAGGCACCTTGAAGGGAGGACGAATTCATACCATTTCTTAGGCCAATTTTATGTTATTGTGTCATCTTTAGATTTTCTTCTTTAGTTTTGTTCTTATTTTCAATACTGAAGCTTTGTCCACGTGTTTTCTTCTTGATCTTCTTCTTGTTCTTCCTTTGATTTTCAATCTATATTTATTTCATCTTTTAACATGTTGTTTGCTTTTATCATGTCTAACTAATCATCCTTTTACTAAGATGAAATGGTGAAGCTTTTGGTATAAAAGTTATGATTGATTTAACAAATTTCAAAGTAAATGGTATTTACTTTCTAAATCGTTTTAACCACCATCCTTATTAAGTGGCAGTCTTGATTCATCATAATCAAATCATTGGCACAAAGGCTGCTTGATTCCCTCTGTAAAACGTGGTTAAGCCAACTATATTGGAATCTTGAGTTATTGTGGACAAAGGTTGGCATGATGGATACTTGAACCCATTTACAAGTATTGGCGTTATAAGATTAATGAAAGCTAATGCTAACTAAATTCCCCGATTGGGACCTCCTCTATATGTGGATCCTAGTTGAGTGGTAAGATGGGCTAAAATTAATCATAACCAATATACTAAAACTAGATCCCCAAACCTTAGTTTTTTTCTTGAAATTAAGTTTTTAAACAGAATTGTTCACACTTTTTGCCAAATCTTTCTTTCCTTCTGTAATTTGTATTTCTTAATTCACTTCCTTATGGTTTGACACTCGGACTCCCGAAATTTTATTACTTGCGACAACCTATATTTTGGTTACAATTGCTAGAGTGCAGTGTTGGGACACATAGGACAAGATAAGATAAATAAGCCAGATAAGGGCCAATCCAATTTTTTTTACTAGGGGACTTGATAGGCTCAATCCTTTATATGTATTTGTATATTTTTTAGCCTAATCATAAACACCTAATGATGAAAGAAAATGGAGGAAGAGTATGTTGTCTATTGTTTTGTTTGGATTTAGAATGAATGTTTGAGATTGGTTTGGAATATGTTATGGATATTTGGATTTAAACAGATGTTTGGAAATCTTTATCTTGTTGCACTGTTTTTTTTTTCACTTCGAATGTGGCTAATATCTAAAATTGCTAACAAGAATGATAAAATTTGTTTGAAGCCTAGAAATGTTGCATTTTCACTCTTGCAAGATTGTAATTTCGGTTATTCAATTTGAAAATTGAAAACTGAATTCAGTTTTTGGTTAATTCATTTGTCGTTTAGTTTTGATTTTTTTTTCACAAATTTTGGTTTATTCGGTTATTACTCCATAAGACCAAAAAGAAAAAAAAATGGCTATTTAGTTTCATTTAAAACAAAATAGATTGATTGATCACCCCTACTCACTATTGTTTTTTATGTGTTTGAATAGAGAGCCATCCAAAACTTTTGAAATTACACCTTATGATTTTATGGTTTGGTAGAAAGCCAAATCTAGGCCATTTGAGGCCTTGGGGGCAGTGATGCCTATGTCTATAACCTAAATCATAAGCTTGGCAAACTAGTGCCGAGAGCGAGGAATGTATTTTCCTTTGATATTCTAATCACTCCAAAGAGAATGTGTTTTGTGATTTGGAGCTTAAGAGAAGTTCAAGTGAGTTTGAGTAAAGGGATGCAATTTTATTAGAGAATGAGTTTTCTAAGAAAGAAGATTTCATGAATAAAAGTTCTTTGGAAGAACTTCAGGTTTCTGTGCTAGCTAGCACAAGTGATGTGTTAGTACCATTTTTTCCTATGAGGAGTCGTATTAGGCAGATTAGAAATGTAAATGTTTCATTGGCTCATGATCATCAAGATCATCACATGGGGGATGTAAATGATAATTTAAATGATGAGAGTAATTGTGAAGAAGCCCAAAATCATGATGAGGAGTTGCCTAAAAAAAACTTACTTAAGAATGCACACATTGAGCCTCAAAATCCTCCAATTTGTGTTTCGTTCGACATGACAACCCAATCTTCCAAGTGATTGGTGAATTTTGGATTATTTAGAACTAATTTAAGTGCATTTGAAGCTAATGAACCCAAGAGGATGAAGGAAGCTTTTAGTAGTTTATATTCTTACAAATTGTTGGTTGTAATTAGAGATGAATTAGATTCTATGGAAGTTAATAAGGTTTCGGGCCTTGGTCTACCTCAAGGTTGAAAGGCCATTTAAAAAAAGTGGGTTCTTAGAATTAAGAGGAATGTGGATGGTACCCTTGAATGTACAAGGCACAGTTGGTTGCCAAATGTTATAAATAAGAAAAAAAATGTATATTATAATGACACATTCTCACCTATTGTGAAGTTCAATTTCATTAGGTTAGTACTAGATGTTTTTGCACCTTTTTAATTAGGATTACATTAGTTGGATGTAAATGCAACCTTCCTCAATAGTGATTTAAGTAAAAAGATCTCTACATGAAACAACCTAAGGGGTTCCTTGTAGATGGATAAGAAGACAAAGTGTGTCGGCCTATAAAGGCCATTTATAGGATGATGCAAGCTTCAATGATACTTGAAGTTTCATCACGCAATCTTGAGCTTTGGTTTTAGATGTTGCAGGAAGACCATTGTGTTTATGTCTTGAATTCCAAAAACAAGTTTGTTTTGATATCATTATAAGTTGATAATTTTTTGTTAGCTTGTAATGATTTAAGTTACTTGTTAGCCATTAAGAAATGATTAATTTCCATCTTTGATATAAAAGATCTAAGGGAAGTAGCTTATATCCTTATAGTTAAGATTCTAAGGGATAGACCTAGAAGGTTGTTGGTCATTGTCACAAGTGTTATGACTCTCCTAGCTGGAGGCTTTCTTAAGGAAGGTCAAGTGGTTGAAATTTAGTTTGGAACCTTATTTCAAGTTTACATAGCAAGAATAAGTAAGTTGAGCAAAATTCGCTAAGGTTTGAGGAGTTTAAGGAACTAAATAGAATTTGGGGGCAAAATCCTAATTTTACATACCGAATTGTCGAGCTGGATCATGAGAGTTAAAAAAATAAGTTTTGAAAATCTAACTTTTGCTTTAGACCCAAACTTGATTTAAATAAACAAGATTTGACCAAGTTTGATTGTTTAGTAGTTAAGAAGATGAGGCTTTTTGTAACTATGCATAAACTTTGGTGGCTTTGTTTTAAAAAAGTATATAACTTGGTAAAGTGCAGGAGAGGCTGCCATTTTCACTCCAAACCCGAGTTCATCCTTCACTCTATCAATTCTTCATGAAATCAAGCCCAAAACCAAGAGTTTCTGGTAAAAATTGAAGCTACCAAGGGTGTACATGCATTAGAAAGCTTGTTCCAAGTGGAATTACATGTTTTTGAAGCTTGGAATCATGTTTCCAGCCATCCCCTATTTTTGATGCGAGGTAACAAGTGATTTCATGATGAATTCTTGTTTATTAGATGATTGGAA
The DNA here is from genome assembly GCA_005392925.1 of Aquilaria sinensis. NCBI lineage: Eukaryota > Viridiplantae > Streptophyta > Magnoliopsida > Malvales > Thymelaeaceae > Aquilaria > Aquilaria sinensis. The sequence continues at coordinate 814,073 of SMDT01002914.1, read as the reverse complement.
GCTTGGGTTTTGGCTATCAGTTAGTAATTTGGTGTTTTGTACCTTTGTTTGCTTGGAACTCAGGTAAGACTTTATGGAAGTTGGTTTTTGTGGAAGGTTTGCTTGGTTCTTGCTTGTGAGTTGAAGCTAAGTTAAGGGAGTTATCTTTTCAAGTTTGATTAATGCTATTAGAGTATGTTTGCTTGATGAATTCAAGTAGTTTTGGCAATAGCATTAGTTAGTAGGTAAAGTTGATCATGGTAGACTATTAGTTTTGTGGAGCTTGGAATGATTTTACAATTCATCATAGGTATGCTAATGATATTTGGTTGTGGTCTTTGCAACATGTTTTACAGGTAAGTGAAGTCAGAAGGTCATCCAAGCATGTTTGGCATGTTTGGTAAGTCCAAGGTTGTAGTAGCAAAATCGGAATATTTTGGGCATCGTCAGTATTGGCAACGTGTCGCCAATGCCCAAAAAGTTTCCAGGGGGTTGATAACTATTGCGGCGTGTTGCCATAGTTATGTTGGCTAAAATTTTTCAATTTTGCTAGATGATCCGAAGAGAGGCCCGAAGGGGTGCTTTGGGTACCTAGGGGTCTAAGTATTTCGGGGGTACTCCGAGGCTTCCAAAACTCCCCCAAGATCAAGGAGTTTTCTTGAGTTTTCATGGTTACTTCCACCATAAACAAAAAAAACTAGTTATTAAAGGTCATAATGAAGTACCGCTAGTTTGGGTGAAAGGTTTAGTACAATCGATGACCTAGCCGTGCCATCGAGCATGAGGCTTCAATGTGGAACCTTAGTGCACCCAGTGGGTCTTTATGGCAAAGTTGATAGTAATCCAACCATAGTGCCCCTGTACAACATAAGGGAGTATCAACTAATGAATCATCACTGGTTAGGCTAGTAAGCTATGCTTGGTAGTAGGTAAGGCTCTGCCTTGTAGTTCAAGGACTAAGAAGAGGACGAATCTTAAGGGATTGAAACCTATGTGCATAAGTTTAGCCTCAAGCTGAAAGAGTTCTCAGCATATTACATATGTTTACATATGTGTTGTTCTTAGTCACTTTTCTTACAGGTGAAAACCCCTTACTGAGAATCCTGAATTCTCACTGCCTAGTTATGTTGTACAGATTCTGACATTGTTGGACCCGATAACCATTGAGGGTTGTCGCGGTAGTTTGTTGTTGCGGGTACTTCACTTAAGAATCCTTGTGATTCTAGTCTACTTGTGTAATGCCCTGAAAATCCCAAGTATTTAAGTCTCGGATTATGGAGATAAAAAGGGCTCAAAAAAATTTCTCAAAAAACAAAAAAAGAATTAAGCTCATTAAGTTCGGGAGACATTAATTAGGTGAGGAATTGGATTTATGTGAATGTTGGACACTCTTGAAATTAAGCTTGGCTTAGGCCAAGAATATTAGTGATAAAATGGTGGAATTTAAAGTTGAAAGACTCAATTGCACAAAGGGATTTTTAGTAGTTGGGCTCAATTGCCCAAAATCAGAAAGATGGAGGACTAAAGGGGGAATTAGGCCATTTTAAAGGCCTGGGATGCCTTGGCCGGCCATGCCCCTCCATTCCCCAATATTTTATGTCACCTCCCTCCAAATCCCATTATTTTAATCCACCTCCCACCCTTAATCATCACCTTGGATTCTTTCTTCACCTACTTTTGACTTTTTCTACCAAACTTACCCAAAAGTCTTCAATTAGTCTTCATTTGTTTTAATCTTGTCTCCCACTCATTTCAAACACATTATTCACCCCCTATTATTTTAATCCACCTCTCATCCTTAGTCAAGACTTAGGATTCCTTTCTCCACCTACTTGTCCCCCACTTTTGACAAATTCACCCAACTTTCACCAAAGTCTTCTAATTTGTCTCCCACTTTGTCTCCCACTCACCCCATGTGAATCACATGATTTCCCTCACTCTCCCCTCTATATGGACGACCATTACATGCCCAAAAACACTATAATTACTTCATTTAACTTTTCTCCATCTCTCTCTACAATCTCTCACTAAAACTCTTTCATTTTCTTTCTCAAATTTTGCCTTAAACTCTAAAACACTCTTCCAAACTTCTTCTTCCTTCTAAATTCGGCCAAGAATCATTCTTGAGCATTCTTGAGATTTTACCAAGTGTTCTTGGTGTCTACAAACTCTTAAGAACACCTCGAACAAGAATCAATAAGCAGATCAAAGAAAGGAGACGTTTTTTTAAGTCATCAACCGGGAAAAGTTTCGGCCAAGTCTTGTTCTTGGCATTCTTATGTTTGAAACTTGTGTTCTTGATACACATAAGTTTCAAAGGCCTTCCAAGGCAAGGAATCAAGTGGTGGATTCAAGAAAAGACGAGCGGGAGCTCTAAGGAAATCAAGCCGAAGGATTCGGCCATACCTCATTTGGTTGAGGTATTGTGTGTTCACCAAGTGTTCTTGGTATTTCCTATGTTTCCAAGTTATGTCAAGCAAGAATATGGCTTGCTAACTTTCTGCCCTTGTAGGATCTTAAGCTAGAATACAAGTTCTAGTTACAACAAGCAACGAAAAACAAAGAGCCAAGCTTTTAAAGCTTCCGGGCAACAAAAGTTGCTAACGGTTTTGGTAAGGATTCTTATACTCTTTGAGTATTCGGGCCCTTAGGTGATCGATATTGAATGCCATGTGATCCTAAGAAGGCTATAGAGGGCTATGTTTTGTTGCTTAGGCAACTCCGTGCTAGCTAGCTCCGTGCAAGCATTACGGCTAGGAATTGAGTCGGCCAACTCAATTCCCAAGCATAAAGAGCTCAGATTTTAAAATGGATTAATAAAATGGTTAACCTAAGAAATGAGAAATATGGATCATGCTTGCTCTGCCCTTCAAGGGGATAAGGTGTTAAGTGGTGTGTGTGTGTGTTGTATGCTTCTATGTTTGGTTGTGCATGCTAACCCCCGATTATTATTATTATTGTTATATGCATGTACCTGTATCTTCTTTGTCTTAGTGTTTTCTTTGCAGGAGCATGGAATATTTGTTGCCATGTTATTCTTGGCTATGTTAGGCTTTGGAAGCCATATGTTAGGCTCTGGGAGCCATACAGAATCCTTACTGAGTTTTACTCACCCGCCCTTTTCTACTTTATGTAGGAAAAGGAGTACTTGAAAGGAACTAAGTCAAGAGTATTTTATACTCTTTCTGTTGTAAAGGTATTATGCATATGTGTGGTATTTGCTCAATATTCTAAGTATTCTAAGTGTTATGAGTTGCTTGTGTAACAAGCTAATAAGTGTGGGCTTTATGTGCAGGACTTGGAGTCTAGATTGTGGGAACAAAGTCTCTAAGGTAGAAATGTGTTCTATGTGTGATTTTCCATGTATAATCATGTGCTATGTATTTTGGTTTGTCTTAAAAACCAAATTTGTGTTTTTAAGTGTTTATGGACCCTTTACGGTACTTAAGTAAAATGGCATGCTAAATTCAATTCTAAGTATATTCAGCCATGTAGTATGTTTATGGCATATATATGAACTCTTGGACATTTTGGTTGATAGTCATCTTTGGGCCGAAGTAAAAGTTGATAGATGTGCATGATTATATTTTCTAAACACATGTTGAAATATGGAATCATGAATGTCTCGGCCTTATATGTATGTTTAAAGATGAAAATTAAGTAATCATGAATTAGAAAGGAAATGCATGCCTATAACGAGCTAAAATGGTAACCAATGAAATTAAAGACATGTATGTGTTTATGTGTATTAGTGGGTTACCAAGACACATATGAGTATGCAAGAAGTATGCATCATAAACAAGTTTCTTTTTCAAAACTTGAATCTGGTGTTTTGGTTGCCATGCATGTACTTAGCTATGTTGGATAACGAGCTTGAAATGAACACGCAAGTTCCACATAAGTACTAGCTTGTTTCCGAGAGCACAATATAAACCTTTAAATAAATACTTAATGAGCTAGTACTAGTAATGTCCTGGGAACATGCCCATATGATTTAGAAATGAATAAGTGCCTCTTCTATGAAATTCCGCTGCATGATTAAGTAATTGGGCCCAAAATGGGCTAGGGGCTAAGTTGGGCATGACAACTTGGGTTACTTTTTGGTTAGGTAACAGTGCTAACTATAGTGTTTTCTTGGCTACAGAGCCTAGCAGCACGTGGACAGAACTTTTGTGACTCGCCGTGAAGACTTACCTTTAAGGTGGGAGTTAGTTTGAGGGGATTTCAGTTGAGGCTTGTATATGTTGTATACCTAGTTGCCTCCCATGTCTATATTTTGAGTCTTAGACTCTATGGTTACTTTTGGGTGAGGAGCATTAGTCTACTTCTTGTTGAATGCCCTAACACAGTTTTTATGTGTAGTATTAACCATACAAATGTTGATTTTGTATGCTTTGGCTATTTGGATTTGTTTTCTATGAAAATGTCTTGGCGAAGTAAATATTTTTATGGTTTCCATCTACTATAGTCAAAGCATAAGAGCATATATCTTGCATACTCTAGGTTAATCAACTAGTATCATGAAGTTTTAATTCGCACATATATACAACTAGCCAATTGCAACTATTGTGAGACCAGTTCTCACATGTTTCCTAGGCAAGGCCGGGGACGACCATGTCAACAAGAACCTTACACAAATAAATTTTTTGGACGCTTCAATGTGAGTAACTCAAAGCCCATACTCACAATTCAGTGATTGGTGAAAAAATGTGTTCATGAAACTTAAAAGAAAATAAGGTGATAAAAAACGTCCCTTCCCTTAGTGCTATTAGAAGCCTTAAATATGTCATGTTGTGTACAAGGTCAGACAATAGCTAAGCGGTAGGCTTGTTGGCTCGTTATTCATCTAATCTTGGTCTACAACATCAAAAATATGTTAAGGGGGTCTTGAGATACCTTATGGGTATCAAGGACAGTTGGCTTTGTTAACAAGGTGGTAGCTCGCAAGTATAATGGTACACCTTTGTTGATTACGAAAAGGATAAGGATAATTACAGGTCTACATTCAATTATATTTTCATGCTCAATGATGGTGTTATATTATGGAGAAGTAAGAAGCAAACTTGTACAACTTTGCCATAATGAAGCTAAATTTATGGCTAGATCAGTTATTGTGCAGGAGGCTTTGTAGCTTAGTTGTTTCCTTGATCATTTAAGATTTGTAAGACCTAAGGTTTAACCAATTACTATACATTGTGATAGTTTGGCATTATTCACTTACAAAAGGATCCAAAGTATCATGGGAAGAAAACAAAGTGTATTGGCCTAGGAAGGCCATTTATGGGATGATGCAAGCTTCAATGATACTTGAAGTTTCATCATGCAATCTTGAGCTTTGGTTTCTTGATGTTGTAGGAAGACCATTGTGTTTATATCTTGAATTATAGAAACAAGTTTGTTTTGATGTCATTATAAGTTGATAATATCTTGTTAGCCCGTAATGATTTGAGTTACTTGTTAGCCATTAAGGAATGATTATTTTCTACCTTTGATATAAAAGATCTAAGGGAAGTAACCTATATTCTTGGAGTTAAGATTCTAAGGGATAAAACCAAGAGGTTGTTGGTCATTGTCATAAGAAACTTATATAAATAAATTTTTTGAACACTTCAATGCGAGTAACTCAAAGCCCATGGATACCCCAAATGCTCACAATTCAATGATTGGTGAGAAAATGTGTTCATGAAACTCAAAAGAAAAAAAGGAAATAAAAAACATTCTTTCCTTTAATGCTATTAAAAGCCTTATGTATGTTATGTTGTGTACAAGGTCAAGCAATAGCTAAGCGGTAAGCTTGTTGGCTTATTATTCATCTAATCTTGGTCTACAACATCAAAAATATGTTAAGAGGATCTTGTGATACCTTATGGGTATCAAGGATAGTTGACTTTGTTAATAAGGTGGTAGCTTGTAAATACAAGGGTACACCTTTGCTAATTAAGGATAGGATAAGGATAATTACAAGTCTACATCCAATTATATTTTCATGCTCAATAATGGTGTTATATCATGGAGAAGTAAGAAGCAAACTTGTACAACTTTGCCATAATGAAGCTGAATTTGTGGCTAGATCAGCTATTGTGTAGGAGGCCTTGTAGCTTAATTGTTTCCTTGATCATTTAGGATTTATGAAACCTAAGGTTTAATCAATTACTATACATTGTGATAGTCTGGCATTATTCACTTACAAAAGGATCCAAAGTATTATGGGAAAACTTAGCAAATAAGCACGAAATATAATTTAGAGATGGAGTTGAGAATAGCATAGTCAAGATGTCTTACATACCTATTGGACAAAGGATGGTGGATCCTTTTATAAAACCTGTATCACCAAATGTCTTTGCCTAACATGTGAAAGCAATGGGTCTTTGTAGGCTTCCACTTTTTTCTTCGGACTTCATTGTTGTCTTCTAAAGTACTATTCTATGACAAATATGTATTATCTTTGTTAGTGAAATTGAATTGACGCGTTTATCATACTTTGTGCGTACCAATTTTTTGCCGACTCCCTTGGCTATCGAAAGATTGTTCTCTTGATCTCCTACTAGATGGTGGCCTTAAGTCTCTCAAATAGATCATGGAGCTTGGAATTAAACATCTTCTAGGGTGCTCCCCAGAACCTAAGAGTTTAATAGGGCTCCTCCCCTAATGGTCCTTCGTTTGGCCTCCTAACCCTGAAAGGCCCATGCTTGATCAAGTAGGTCCTGGTTATATAAGGATCTTCAAGTGTCAACCATCATTTCTCGCAAAACGACTTTAATTGATAGTCAAACTATCAAAGGTGTGGTTAGATCGAATGTTCGACTGGTTTAATCGAAGTGAACCAAGACCTATAAACATATGATTAAAGGCGGTGTTAGAACCCTGGAGTGTCTCTCGGTGAAAGCATTCAACAGTCAAGTTAGCTCATTAAATAATGAGAATAGTAACTATGGGATTCTTTTCCTTGTAGGAATGCTATCTTATTAAAAGCATTCCCTAGAACTTTCCTTAATAAGGATTCTATGTGAACTGGTCTTTTGTGTGTGCCGAACTTGGTTGTAGGCTCTCATGGGCTAGGCCCAATATGGTTTTACCATGTAAGAGATTGGTATGATTATTGTAATGGACAGAGTATCTTGGAGATCTAATTTAAGTCAATAAAGATTTTTGAATTTAAGATACAGGTTATCGATAAAGGATGATCTGCAAAGAAGACCATCCTTTTTTTCTTGAGACCGCCTTTAGCCTTTCCTAGGCCTTTCCTAGGTCCACTCAACTAACCGTTACCCATTCACATTTTGGGCAATTCCATCATGTTGGACTTGTTAGGACTCATTTTGGGTCAAGTGTATATATGTGTCTTGGGTAAAATTAATCTGAGTTATAATGTTGGCATAATGTTTTGAGGGCAGAAATTGGTTTATTCTGGTTTAATGGCTATATTGACTAATTCAAAAAAGCTTTAAGGCTAATTCAACATTTAGCTGAGGAATGGTTAAATTGGACTCGACCCGACCCATAGGAACTCAAACCCAACATGACTTGATTTGACTAGAAAAGTCAACAACTTAAACTTGATTACTCCCAATGTGACTTGAACTCGAACCCAATTTAAGTGAAACCTGAGAAAACCTGAATTGAAATGACTTGAATCCATATTGGCCCTAACTTGAATAACCCGAATCCAAATTGTCCCATACTCAAAATAACCCAATGAATAAACCTAACAAAACCCGAACTTAACCCAAATAAACCCAATGAGTCAACCCGAATTTAACCCAAAATTGGATAGCCTAATTTGAAATCACATGGGATTGAAATTGATCTGATTTGTATTAAAAAGGAGCCCAAATAATCCTAACCTAACTCAACCCAAATTTAAAATTCATTCACTCAAAATCAAACCAAACCCAAATAAATCGACTTGAACTTAACCTGCACAATCTGACGTAAACTTGACCCGACTTGTTCACTTCGCTTCCTTAATCCATGAAATTAAATATCGTGGTATACCGCTTACTGTTGGTAAATTGTACACGGTGCAAATGTTTTTATGTTTATTCATTTTTTTTTGCATGAAATATTGCAGTATACTGAGATATTTCATATACTGGTAAATTTTTTTGTGCATTTTGTAAAAAAAACGTGATATACTGTAAATACCGCGAGATGCATACTGCGGTATTATATTTTTCACTGACATATGCAAGATACTTTTAGTTATTTTACATTAAAATATCATACATAAATTCAAGTAGTCCCAACGCGAGTTCAATTGGTCATAGTGGGTCCTTAATGTGTGAATCATATAGATATCCACAACAAAATATCGTCGTTTTTTATTGAAGAGTCATCATTATCGGCTCAAATTTTTTCAATAATCTATGTGAAGGTAATCATTATTTTTTTCAGCCACAACATGGTTTTGATTAATATTCTCAAATTGAATTTCTAATGCATTCAACTGCAGCTGAATATTACTCTCATTTTTAGAATTTGTTATTAGAAAATGTATTGTTATTATTAAAGTATTGTTTCTTTTTATCTCTTGTATCAATAAATTGATTTTTTTACTGAGTAGTATTTATTTTGCTTTGTTTATAACATTTTTTTTTTTATGTTTTTTAGCATAAAAATATCTTTTATTATATGTATTTTATTTATGTTTGACAAATTATGATGAAAAAAATTAAAATATATATAAAAATGAGTAAAATAATTATTTAATATATTTCATCATAAAATAATATTTTAAATTTATCTTTTTATAAAAATAATAATTGTATATGACATAATATAAATATGGGGTACGGTATGCCGATCACCAACGATGTTCAACCCCTTGCCCTAATCTAGCCATTCCCTTTATTTTTTCTCATCTTTGCCAATCATAGCCTGCTGTTTCTTCTCAACAGATTCCCTGGAATTCGCTCTCTGCCCTTCCTTCGATCGCACTTAGCTGGATCGGATCTTCGGAACAGCATAGCCTCTAGTAAGCCATCCATGACGCTAGGCTCAGGAGGATCGAGTGTTGTGGGTGAGCCTTTCTTTTTGTTTTTCCCCTGCTTTTTTTTCCCCCAAATTGAGCTTTTCTTCTGTTTTCTTTCACGTCTTGATCTTGCATATTACCTTTGAATTTTCAGAATCTTTTTTTTTTATCTTCTTATTTATTTTGTCGAAGCTCTGTGTTTGAATTAAACAAAATTGGGGTTCCCGAAGTTCCCCAATTGTTTTCAGTATAATTGGGGCTTTTTTATTTTTAATTTTCTCGAGCTTGTATTATTCGGCTTGTATATTGCTCAAAGTGTTGGCGCGATACGTTAATGAGGTTGTAGGGATAGCAGATTTGACGTGATTCCCAGCTTGTAAATTTTGATAAATTCTGAAGAACAGAAGATTCTGAATCAAACAGGATGCCGCCTGTGTTTTAATATTTACCAACACTTGGGCTTACTTAATCAGTTTCCAAGTAGCCGAACTATCAATAACTTCAATCTCATCCAGTTTCATACCATGTTTAGAACAAACTGATGTCGAATTTTCTGGTAGTCCCAATCATTTTATAGGTTGAGTTGGTTTTGTAAAGGTCTCCACTATTACAGGCTCACGTTCACACCATCTGCCTCCATACACTAATATATGCCCTTGTTTGACCCTGTAGTAGGTTATAGCTCTCAAATACCGTAACTGATACTATAATAAGGCAGGAAAGTACCTTTCACTCATAAATGCACCTTGTGAAAGCCCAAAGATTGCCGGGTCAGAACCATATACTGTCTGGACCAGAAAACAGTACATTTCTTGAGATTTTAAATCTCAGAAACCATTCACAAAAACTCAACGTTCTCTGTGCTGCTTTCTCACGAAACAGCCAGAGCTCTCTCACCCTTTGGTTTTGAAACAAGAACTCAGACTTAGTAAGTTAGCCTTGCAGCTTTTGAACAGCTTAAGTAGCAGGATGAGAAGTTAAACCTCATTGTTGGGCTGATTATTTGGAGCCAGATTATCTGGATCACCACTAAATCTGCTCTAGTGTAGATGTTAGCATTATTTTATGGCTCATTAACTAGATTATCTGATCCTGGTCTCCTTAATGAATCTCAAGTTACTTTCTAGCCGATTAATTTGTAATTTTACTCAGCTTCCTATATTGATGAAAGTTTGCAGTCCGTTACCCAGGTTCAGTTTCTGTGCTCCTTTCATTCTTTGGGAATGGCAGGGGCACCTCCCTTTCAAGTAAAAGTTTTCTTGCTCATCTTTCAGTTACCCTTTTTGTTCTTATTTTTCAGATATAGGGTTTGTCAACTAAGGAGTTCCATTAGAAGAAAACAAATACATCTTGCAACACATCAAGTTTCTTTATGTGGCTACCAGTTAATTGAACTGAACTAGTGACTAATCCCAGTGGTTACGTATGTTAAATAATATGCTTGATACACCCTTCCCTAGGTTAAATGGGAATACAATGACTACAACTGCTTATGATTTATCTTATGTCGTTGTAATATGAAGAACTGAATCACATTCAATTATGAGGCTGACCTGAAGGCTGGAACACTTCTCTTATTCGAGTAGTCTTTAGAGACTTAAAAAAACATGTGCTGAATAATCTGGAAGAGCAACTTTTAGAAGTTTATGCTAAGTAATTGCAATGGAGATGAGATGAGTCAGCTTGGTGCTAGTTGTGGGGTCGACCTAATCTTGTTTTGATCTGTTCCAAGATTGAGCAGAATGAGGTTTTGCTGCTTCACTTCAAACTTTACTTTAAGGAGTAACTGCAACTCAGGCTCAACTGAGAATTTAGGATGAACTGCATCTCTGGTTACATGTAATTGTAAGTTATGTGTCTGTGTGAATGTGTTTGTAGATATGGTATGAAACATGAGTTCATTATGCATTGAATAGTAATTGCGCCTTGTATGTCACAGAATCTTCTTCTACATTTACAACCTTTTCCTTGAAGTTGCCCTCCCATTAGGTTTCTCCTCTACTGCAATTGCAAGAGCTTAATCAACAATTCATATTGGAGTGGATAATCTTTTACAATTAATTCATATTATCTTGATTAAGCTTAAACAGTGAGTGGATATAGTATACTACAGCTTGAGAATTGCTCCTATGACATAAATCTTGCACTTATGCTTGAGTTTTGTTCGACCTCAAGTAGCTTGACCAATGGCCAATTTTGTTACATGCTGCAATAGATCAATGGTTTCTGTTAACTGGGTTGTGTGGGTGGCTTCAAATTCTGGAACCTTTCTGATATCTTGTTAGAAACTGTTATGAACGCAATTTTAAATTATTTGAACTGGAGGTGGAAACCATCCCTGATTAGTGTTAGTAATAATTATTTAACTCCTAACAGACCTTGGGACGGTTTCACACTTAAAATAGGGGGCCACTGGACCTAACTGAACTTTTAAATTTCTTATATAAGTGTTAAATATTTGTTAATGGGCCCCTCTGAAATTCATAAGAGGATCTCATTGGTCAAATCAAACAATCAAAAGAAATAGAAACTGCTATAAAATCTGCAAGCGAAATTGAGGGCAATCTACTGCAAGATCCTTATGACCTTTATATAATCAGGAGAGGAAGATATACATGGAAAGTCTACCATAGGGAAAATAAGAGACAAATCTGCATTCTTAATTTGTCATATCCTATGTGATACTACTTACTTAATGGAAAAAAATGATTAGTTGAGATTATTGTTTCCACAAATATATTAGAATTTGATCAAGATTGAAGTAACATCAGAACTTAATAAGTCAATTCAGCTTTTCATGTTTTTATTCGGAGGCTACTGCACATTGAGAGTCAGTTATATGGTAACCTCCTGGTAAACATTTTCTAGATCCGTCACTGAACTAACAATCCTTGACCCCCTTCCTCTAGGCTGTTAAGGAAAACACCATCTGGGCACAGCCTTATTTTGCTGATGCTAGAAAGTCATTATGAAACTTATCTTCAACTTTCATTGGCTTAATTAGAGCACTTTCATTTTTATCTTACTCTTTTCAAAATCCCTAGTCTGCAGTTTTGAGTTTGGAACTTTTAAAAGATTAATAAATGCTCAAATATCTATGTCATAATTGAAACTGCTTTACAATTGAAATCTACTTTTGAGGCATAGCATGTCTCATATGAGCTCAAATACATATTTTGGTTATGGCCTATGGGTCTGTGTATGGGAATGGATTCATAACCTTTACTGAACTTTCTTGAATTTATTCTTGTTAAGGTTTTGTGAGGATATCATGTTGTTCATAACCCAAATGCATTATTAGACGCATAGGGGTCAATTGGAAGTGCATTCTTACCGTGCTGAGTATAAACTGAGACAATTGCATGGATATGGTTTCTTTGCAGTTCCTCGAAATTTTAGATTGCTGGAAGAACTTGAACGTGGAGAGAAAGGTATTGGAGATGGCACTGTCAGCTACGGAATGGATGATGGCGATGACATTTATATGCGCTCTTGGACTGGCACAATAATTGGTCCGCACAATGTAATTACTCTTTTGTCTTGTTTATTTGTGTAATTTTTTTACTATCAAATGTCTGATTCATCTGATATTTTGCCTTTTGTTTACTTATTGCAACCTTTGATTGCACAAAGTTTATATTGTAGCTTTGTGCCTTTGTTGTTTACTCTTGACAGTTAACAATTTGGGGGTAGAAATGTTTGTCTTACACATAATATGAGAGAGCAAGTCCTTCATAAATTCACCATTATCCTCATTTTATCTTAAATATCCATGGCCCTGCCTCATTTGCAATATCGCAGCATCAAGAGAAAAGAAAGGAAGCTTCTGATTTTGTAGGGATGGCCTTTACCGTATCTTGAGAAGTGCTGAAATAGGATAAGTGAACCTCGAGGGTTTTGTAATTGTTTTGGTGCAGCTTCATCGTTTGACATACTGTTGATGTTGATTGAAGTGATTCCTTTCCAATTGATGTATCAGCGTTGCACTTTTTATAGCAGATTTCTTGTGCATCATTACCATATCATCATCATCATCATCATCATCATCATATTGCTACTCAATTCCTACTATTTTGGGATCAGTAGCTTGAAATTCATAGTGTCAATGAGAGTTAATTGACACGACATGTTCATGCAAAAGGGAAAGCGGTAAAGTTAAGCCAGCTGTCCTTCCTGACAAAACTTTCTTATGAGGGAGAGAATCAGTGATTTATCTTTGTTTGGGAGTATTTGGTCGAAGCTTTTGTTGCAAAATGTAGTTATACAACATGTCAGCATCATTGCTGCTGATATACGTGTTGTCATTAGCACCTTGATGTTATTGAAGTGTGATCTCAAGCAGGTTGCTTTATTGTAACACAAGAATAGCATGCTTTTACAAGGCCTGCAAAAACATTTTAACTTGAACTTATTTGTGTGTTATTCCCATTTTCTTTTCAGACTGTACATGAAGGTCGAATCTATCAGCTCAAGTTGTTCTGCGACAAGGATTATCCAGAGAAGCCACCAAGTGTTCGCTTTCATTCGAGGATTAACATGACTTGCGTCAACCATGAAACTGGAGTGGTATGTAATGTTAATGTTCCGTTTATTTTCATTTTCAAATTGTCTGCTTCGTGACCATCAGACTATGTAGGGTTTTCTCAACTACTAGTTGTTGTCTATAGTTCTAGTACTAGACCAAATGAAACTATGTTAAGGATCAGATATCCTCTGAAATACATACTTGCAGAATAGCTGAATTTTGTAGATTATTTGAATGGGAGTAATCGCATCCTGATCAAGGATTTTAAATACTGACTGAAAAGTTACTGTGTACTTTCTACAAGGCCTTCGAAAAAATGCTAACCTGTCTTTTCTCGACATGTATGACTTGTCCTATTTAGTATTTTCTGATATTGGATTGTTTTGTTTGCTATTGGATTCTTATATGAGCTCCAAACCTTTTGTTGCATTGAAATTTGGGTTCAATAGTTCTATAGATATCGACTGCTAGATGTACTTGTGTCCAAGGCATGCTCGTATTGCTCTCATGTGATGTCTGAAATTCGTATTGGTGCCAGATTTAAAGATTCCCAATTGATAACAGGTGGAACCAAAGAAGTTCGGGCTTCTTTCTAATTGGCAGAGGGAGTACACGATGGAGGATATATTGACCCAACTGAAAAAGGAGATGGCAGCTCCACACAACAGGAAGTTGGTCCAACCACCTGAGGGTACCTATTTCTAGCTCAAGATCATATAGACAGCAGTCATATAATTGTATTTGCAATATGCAAGCATACAGTATGTAATCCTTTGTTTGTTTCGGTGTGAAGAACGGAATTGATAATGCCTCCAAAAGCTTCTCTGGTTACTTATCTGGCTTTGGCTTATTTTGCCTAGCTGTGTCAAACTAAGGAATGAATTTTATATCTCAAATAGTTGAAATATGTTTTCCTTTTCACACCCCTTCCCCTCAAACACACCCAGAACACATGCACAGAGTGTTCTAAGTACTTGGTTGGTCAATACAGTTTCCAGTTGCAGTAAGTAAAAGCTGCTGAGATTGATGATCAGCCACCAGATATTCATGATTGTTCTTCTCCATGAATAGTGATAGAGGAAAGGTCTCTCTCTGTATGCCGCCCTTTCAACGTTTTGGTTACCATGAGTATGCATGTGGTGTTACTTTATGACTGGGATTAGGCACCTGGAAGATCTCCTCAACAACGCAAGCCGGCAACGGACCTGTGAAGCTGTTATTTGTGTTTATTTGTTTGTTATGTTGGATGCGATTCGGGATACTTCGTGATTTTAGAAATTTAGTGTATCTTAGTGATTATTGGAATTTGAGAATGTGAAGGCCTAAGGGTTCGATGTAGTTGGATGTAGTTGTTGAGCCTTGTGTAGGTTTGGTGCTCTTTTGTGTGTTTTTAAGGCGCCAGAAACCCTTTTCTCTTATAACCTTCATTGGTTCGTTGCAGGGAAGTTCGACGCGGCTCATCTCAAATAAACAGGTTTCAGAAACTGTTGGCTTCCCTTGTCTAGAATAACCCTTGCAGTTTGCATCTAGAGTTTATCTTTCCGTTTTTTCCCCCTCTTCCTTTTTAGCTGGAGTGGTGGTTATTATTATTATTATTATTAATGATGGAGAGTTTATCTTATATAATATAAAATAGTTGTAGACTTGAGGAGTAACAGAAATGAAGGATAGCTAGTAGACTTGCTGTGATACATGAGCAACAATAAATGGGTAGAGTGCATTTACATATAAAATTTGTACTTTGTTTTTAAAATCGGGTAAAATTTATTATGGGTCACCTAGGTTTTTTTTTTGGTCTTATTCGGGTACCTTATCTTTATTTTGTCTTAGTGAGATATCTTTCCTTCTATTGTGTATTCTATTCAACTATTTTCCGTCAAATTGATTGTTAAATTGGATAGAAAATGATAATGTGACATTAAACAATACTAAAATAAACTTAAAATGATAACTGTAGTCATCAAATTATTTCAATTAATAATCCTAACCCTTAAAATTTCACTTAAGCTAATTTTATCCCCTAAACTTTTTAATCTTCCATCTTTACTATAGCCATTTCACAAGTTGCCCACCAAGTTGTTGCCGTTGACCATCCTTCAGCCGCCAGCCAGTAGCCCAGTTGCCAACAACCCTCTAGCTACCAACCTCACAAACGGCTCTCACCAATACTTCAATTCAACATGCCTAATCACCCTTTTGTCCCATTCACTGTCACCTTCTGTGCTCCTCCCTCTGTCATTCTCTAATTTCCAATACGGTGGGCTTGGGAAAGATGAGATTGACGATGGATCTGGGGAATGAGAGAATGAGGGATTCGGAGTTGGCATCCGATCGAGTCGGTCTCAGGGAGAAGAGAGTCAGTCCTTAGGAGGGCGGTCGACGATGGGTTTGGTAGTGGGGTTGGTGGTTGAAGGGCGGTTAACGGTGATTGGGGTGGAGGCAGTCGGCAACAGTGGGTAGGAGAGGAGCTTTTGAGGGCTAGGGTTTTGGGGTAGAATTAATTTGGTGGAAGTCTAGGGGCTAGAATTAGTAATTAAAAAAAAATTAGCACTAAAGTCATCATTTAAATTTTTTTTTGGTATTATTTAATGGCATGTCATTATTTTCCATCAAACTTAACCTTGAAATTAATGGAAAGTATATAAATAGGACACATAATAAAAGGTAAGGTACCTCGCTAGCACAAAATAAAGGTAACGTACCCAGATAGGACAAAAAAATAAGCAAAGTGACCCCTGGTGGATTTTACCCTTTCAAAATCTAATGTTTCTTTTTTGCATTAAAATTTGAACATTAAAAACTGGTTGAGTTTATGGGTGCCTCAATGCCGTGAGCCTTATTGGGCCTTTTTTTAGCTAATTAGGCTTTAGCTTGACCTAAAATATAGTTTTAATACCCCTACGAGCCTCTTGGGTGCGTTTCTTGGTCCTTTTACTGACGAGGTTTGCATCAATAGTATTTCACTTCTTTACACAAAACATTACCTGCAAAAGCAGGTGAGTAAACAAC
This sequence comes from Aquilaria sinensis, assembly GCA_005392925.1. NCBI lineage: Eukaryota > Viridiplantae > Streptophyta > Magnoliopsida > Malvales > Thymelaeaceae > Aquilaria > Aquilaria sinensis. The sequence goes on along the minus strand of SMDT01002914.1, from coordinate 797,589 downwards.
CACTCTATTGGTTGCTTAGCTGTTAAAAAATACTAAGATCTGCACACAATCACATAATGGATGAGAATGCAAAGAATTCCTAGTGAAGGTCTTCCACATGCAAGAAAAAGAACATCATATAAGACTAGCATATATGTATAACAATTATACATATAGGTCTACTATAACAATTATACATATAGGTCTACTGTAAGCTCACACAGTTCAGAGCCAAAATATTGATCAATATTTTGGCTCTAATCAATATTAATAGGACCATGGGGTAGAGATAAGGTGCTCAACGTAGGCCTTAAATATTGATTAGAGCCAAAATATTGATCAATATTTTGGCTCTAATCAATATTTAAGGCCTACGTTGAGCACCTTATCTCTACCCCATGGTCCTATTAAGAGAATGCACTTTGTGTTTCTACCCTCTTTAAGCTTATTAGCTTTAGCTAGCCACTCATCTTGTTAGATTTACTAGCCTTTGCTAGGCATCCATCCGTTTCCCTTATTATGTGCAAAAGTAAGCTTGTTTCCTTTTATTGGCCATTGTGTTTGTCTTAGCAAATTGTCCATGAAAGCCTACATAATCATAAGGCAGTCAAGCACCTTTATGCCCATCTTAGATGCCTTTAGTTTTCCTAAACTTCATGACCTTTAAATCACTCATTAGGTAAGTCTCAATAGACATAAAGCACACATACCAGCACCTAAGCCTTAAGGCACACTAGTGCCCGCCATTGGTGCAACTGCTGGCAATAGGCCTCAACCATGTTTAGGCACTCTGGAGGTATTCCCAAATGGCCTCTCCTACCTTGGCCAAGCACTTGCTACCCAACCCTTGTTCCTTTGGCATGCTGCATGCACTCCTAAGGTGCACCCTAGCCTGTAAATTGTGCCCATGGGCACCGATACCCTAAGAATTACCGCAGGCGAATTTCCCCATGTTTATCCGGCTCACACATACTAGGGTGACAAATTTGTACAAAAGGCCATTACATAGTCCATTTAGCCCATAATTTTTCTACACAATGACAACATAATTAGGTGCAACATCCATACTAAGTTCCATACTTGAGCATCATAAACAAATAATGCTTACTCTTTACCGTATTCTTGTCGTATGCACACACATATAACTACTTGATTCACAAATATCATAGTTGCACATTTATTAGATAAGCATCATGATAATACATTAAAAACCTTACTTTAGGACTGGGATTATGCACCTGGAAGATCTCCTTAGTAATGCAAGCTGACAATGAACCTGTGAAGATGTTATTTGTTTTATTTGTTTGTTATGTTGGATGAGATTCTGGATACTTTGTGATTTTAGAAATTTAGTGTATCTAAGTGATTATTGGAAATTGTGAATGTAAAAGGCTAAGGGTTCGAATTTGGCAATCTGAGATAGAAGTATAATCACCTAGCTGTTTAAACTAATGATGTTTGGCCTTTCTAGGATATAGTTATCGAGCCTTGTGTAGGTTTGGTGCCATTTTCTGTGTTTTTTGGTCACCAGAAACCCTTTTCTCTTATAACCTTCATTGGTTGGTTACAGGGAAGTTCAATGCGGCTCAAGTAAACAGGTTTCAGAAAATGTTGGTTCCCTTTGTCTAGAATAATCCATGCACTTTGCATGTAGGGTTTATCTTTTTCTTTTAGGAAAAGTACAAGAAAAGTGACTGTACTTTTAACCATGGACACATTTGGTCACCATTCTTTTAAATTGTGCCAAATGCATTTTCTGAATTTTAAAGTTGGACCCTACTTCATGATTGGGCAGTTACTTTTGATGACGTGTTAACGGAAGGGCAAGTTAGCGATTGATGATGTGTTAATTGAGACGTTTAAACTTCTCCATTGATCCCCAATTTGAGCCAAATGCTTCACATTGGCCTCCGATATTTCATTTGTCTCATTTAGGTATATAGCCCTTTCAAAATGGTTATCTTAGATCCGCTGCCACCTTTAATCGCCCAACCTAATGTCCTCGCCACCCTCAATCACCCAACTTGATACCATTACCACTCTTAATTGCTCGAGACATTGTCACACCCTTAATTGAACAAGCACCACCTCCAATCGATCGTGCACTTTTAATCAAACCCACATCTTAATTGAACCCGCACCTTAATCAAACTCGCACCTTAATCGAACCCACACTTTAATCAAACACGGACCTTAATCAAACTCACACCTTAATTGGACCCCGTACCTTTAATAGAACCTGCACCTTAAGTGCCTCCAATCGGTTGGTCACAACTTCCAATCGAGGATATCTTAAACCCAGAGTCGGGAAAGTGCGTTGATAAACGTCAGGTGAGGGAACTGAAGAATTCTCGTCAGAAAATGGGACTTGGCTAGTTGGTTAGTCCAGGTTGGCACCATTGACGGAAAATGGGACTGAAATGGAAAATTTGATAAAATTAGAGAACCAAAAATGTCTTTTCTCTTTTTGCCTTCATGTTATGCCATTTCATCATTAATTGCCACACAAATCATTTTTTAATTGCCACATAATCTTCTTCTAACATAATATTCTAACATTTGATAGAATATTTCCACCGTCAGTTACATCGATAACTTATTTGGCTACATTTCAAAACATTGATACTTGATTTGGCACCAAATGTTATATTTAGTGATGCATTTGGCACCATTTAAAAGAATGGTGACCAAATGTGTCCATGGCTAAAAGTACAATCACTTTTTTTGTACTTTACCTTTTTATTTTTCCCCTCTACCTTCTTAGCTGGGGAGGTGGCTATTATTATTATTAGGCCTAAATTCCTAATTCACCCCCAAATTTTGTTCACTTGAACACTTAACCCTTTCAACTATGAATTGGGGTAACTCAACCCCCAAACTTTGTTTATTGGGACACATAATCCTCTCTACTGATCACATGTTATAACTTTGTCACGAAAATGTCTTTTTGGTTTCACAGGGGCTTAAATCAACATAATATTTAAAAGGGATGCCGAACTCGGTGTTTGCCACATAAGGCTTTGTTTAGGTTTTGGTGCAACAAGTTCAAGCGTTAGTGCTCTGATTCTTCGAGGCAAGAACACACTCGTACTAGCACATCCCTTCTTACCAGCAGCATTGTTATCTAGGAAAACCATTTGTGTACTCAACCAATTCTGTGCTTGTTGGAAAGATGACCATGTAGAAGGTGACAAGTTCAGAGGCCTACCAGCACCATAACTTTTCCCTAGCACAAACTCACTCTGGCCATTTTGGCCTTTGCTTTCGAGAGCCTCCTGCTGCTTATGAGCTCCCCAAGCATTTTGTTGCTCCAACATCTGTCTAGCGAGCAACAAAAAAAAGATCTATATAAAAACCTACTTGACATAGGGAAATCCAATAAGACTGGGGGTATTCAATTAATAATATTTGGACTTACTTTTGAGCCATATAGCTTCTTGGAAGGGTAAAAACCACCAACATTAGGATTCAAATTTTGATTCAGGGCTGGTTTGGCCGGAGTTGGGAAAAGAAATCTAGCATGGCTAAATATGTAAGCTTCGTCATTCATACACATCCTCTCTTATTCTGCGGAAGTGTGTAGTAGATTCCAAGTCCTAGGTGGTGAAGTGACCCATGATTGATAGTTAAGGCTACCTCAGTAACACCCGCAATCTCGGCCTACCAGGCACAATGTCAAATACAGTGAACTAGACAAACCCCAGCTTTGTAAGGATGCCTTGGTCTTCTCAAAGTTGAAAGGGTGGCCTATTTCTTGATGAAGTTCGTCTTTAAGAGTAGCGCAAGCCATTTGGAGGGTTACATAGAAAAGAAATCTTCCTTGTCACTCTTGAACTCGTCAGGGGAACTAAGATGCAAAGGCAAGTTGAGTGGCCCGAACCCACATGAGCTTTAAAATGGGAAAGACAACTTGGAGCCTTCAATTCCAAGCCTAAGATCGTACTTATTTCCTTTAGGTTTGCTAATCTCGTTCATGTCGTTGACGAGCAAGTTCACCTTTAAGACAAAGTCTGAACAAAGCCTTATGTGGCAAATGCCAAATTCAACCTCTATTTTCAATATTATTTTCATTTGAGTCCCTGTAAAACCAAAAAGAACATTTCCATGACAGAGTCATAGCACATGATCTTACGTAATTAGCAAAAGAGGTTATGTGTCCTAGTTAACTAAGTTTGGGAGCTAAGTTACATCGAGTCATAGTTGAAGAGGTTAAGTGTCTGAGTGAACAAAGTTTGGGAAGTAAATGACATTTTTAGTCCTAAAATTTTTCATGTTTTATCAAGTTAGTCTTAAGACTCCTCAATTTACCAAAGAAATTCTAAAATGTTTGAACCATCAATCCCGTTGGTCCTAAAACTCTTAATTTTGCCATCTAAAAGACATAACACTCACATGGCTGTAAACGGCGTTTTCTCTCTAAACATGTTAGCAAGAAAATAGACTAACATGGGTATAATTGAATTGCATGATTTACAGTCATATTTTATCAATTATGTGCAAATCAAATTTCTACATGTATTCTAAGTATTTGAATGTAATTATGCAATTTGATTAGACTTATGTTAGAACAACAATCAAATTTTTTTTTCTTTTTCACATTGTTCTAATCATCCCATATGACTAGATTCCTAATCATTATTCCTTCTCCTAAAAAAGCAATCATTGAGGATTGTTTTTTCTTATCACTAATGAAATGGAAACTATTTGAGTTTTACCAAGTTAGTTCTAAAATTACTTGGTTTGCCAAAAGTCTTAAAATTGCTTGATTTGCCAAAGAAGTCCTAAAATTACTCGATTTGCCAAAGAAATCCAAAAACCTTTAAGCCGCCAACCCTGTTAGCCTTCTTTTTTCTGACATGTTAAGAGAAAAGAATGTCATTTATAGCCACATGCACATTCTTTTTGCCAGATGGCAAAGCAAAATCAAGAGTTTTATGACTAACAGGGTTAACAGCTTAAGCATTTTAGGACTTCTTTGGTAAATTGAGGAGTCTTATGACTAGTTTAGTAAAATATGAAAAATTGTAAGACTAAAAATGTCCTTTCCCTAAGTTTGGGGTGAATTAGGGATCTAGATGATGATGATGATGATGATGATGATGATGATGATGATGATGATGATGATTATTATTATTATTATTATTATTATTATTATTATTATTATTATTATTATTTTGATAAATGTTAGAGAGTTTATCTTATACCTTTGTGAACCATCTTTCAACTCTACGATAGTCGAGCTTGAAAAGCTCTATTTTGGTTTATTGCATCTATGGCACCTAAAATTTTATTATTATACCATTTTTAACTTAAACCTTGATTTGTTACCTAGAAAATCCTCAACCTCATTAAGGAGTTCTATTTAGACCATTTCGTTGACCGTGGTCATTAAGTTGGATGCGAGAGATGAGGAAACACTAGTTTTGACCTTTAAAAACTTTCCCTTCGTCTTAGAGACTTTGGAATTTTTTCATTTGACAATCCAACCACCATCTCCAAAATTCGTTGCACTCTTGTCCCTCTCTGGCCATTGTCTTTCATTGCTCATTGCCTCCGCTTTCTTTTTTTTCTCTCTTTATTCATCCTTGCATTCACTTTCACCCTCTTGACCTTATCTTTGATCCGCCCCTCCTCACAAATTTCTGCCTCATCTTTCTCCCTTCCTCTGCCATTGTTGTCATCCTTTATTACTTCGCCCATGCTAAATCCACCCTCCACTCCATGTCTGCCTCTAAGCTCTCCTTCTTTATTCCACCCTCCAACTTCCTTGTTCTAGCATTTTTATTACTTTGATGAATCACTCCAACTGACAAGCCCTCTACACCCATGCCTTGAAATCGCTAGTCGCCGACAGCTCCACCTATAATAGCCTCATCAGGCTCTATTCCAAATCCAATCTCCTTTCTTGCTCCTTTTGCCTCTTTTGCAAAATCCTATTGCCTAATCTCATGTCATGGACCGTGATTCTCTCCGCCCACTCCTACTCCCTATTCCCTTACTTTCTCTCTTCATTTCTATGATCTACCACCTGGTCCTCCTCAGTTACCACAAATTAGCCTCACTTCTCAAGACTTGTACAGCCCTTCCTGGTTGTCTCTTATTTGGCATCTTCTTTTATTCCTTTGATATCAAGCTTTTCTCTAATGTGTAGCCCTATGTTGGCTCTACTTTGATTAATTTTTATTCCTAGTATTCTATCTTGGCGATGTGCGCATGGTGTTCGAGGGAATAACTGAGAAGGATGTGGTTTGTTATGCGGCGGAGTGAAGGAGGGAGAGCTCAGAGGTAAACAACGTGTGGAAGGTGTAGTTGGCGGTGGCAGAGTTATAGTGGAGCCCAGTGGTGATGGAAACTAGGCCATTGAGGCGGTGTAACATAGGATGGGACTAGAGAAGGACATGAGTGCGGTGGATTGTGGAGATAATAGTTGGATTATTAGATGGACAAGTTTTAAACTTTCTAAGGCAAAAGGAAAGTTTTCAAGTGGTTAAAACTAATTTTTTCCCATTTCTTCTATCCAATTGATGGTTGCCATTAATGAAACGGCCTAAATGAAACACTTTGACATATTTGGGGATTTTTTTAGTAACAAATCGAAGTTAGGGTAAAAAAAGTACTATAATAAAATATTTGCGGCCATAAATGTAATTAATTTGACTTTAATGATTATGATAAAAAGGGCTAATTACACTACTGTCCCCTAAGGGCCTAGAGTTAGGTCATGGTTGAAGTCTATGGTCTCCCTAAAGTTACATTTAAGATATTTTAAACTTTAACCTTTGGATCCTGTTTTGTTTTTATAAAACCGTAGCTAGCAATTGGAATTGTAATGCATTGGAAATAGAATTTTGCTTGAAGGGTAAAATTCTGTGTGTAATCTTTGATATCACTAAACCCTTATTTTACTGCTAATTGAATGACCTGAATTTCCATATTGAACTATTGGATTGACCTAGGCAATTGCCGATTGGAAATGCTCATATGCATGCTTATTGCAATATTGCAAAGAGAGATGCTTATAAGAGATTGTTACTCATTTTAACTTGTAATGGTTTTCAAATTGGTTTTAGAAAATATTGTTTAGTTTTCTTAAATTAAGTGTTTAAAACATGTGAAATGAGGATTGTGACTTGTATAAGTAATTGTATCACTTGGATTGATCACCCAAGTCAACACAGTTAACTGAAGGGCAACTATGCCATACCAGTTGTCTATCTCTATTGTTAAATGTGATGAGCATTAAAGAGACAGTATTGTTAGCCATCACTGTACAACTTCCAATAGAAGTATTGAACTAAATGAAATGAAGCACTAGATTGTTAACTTGTTAGTGTTTGTTTATATGTATGTGCACCTTCAGAAAAGACCAGTGAGGTTTGTGAAGAAACTTTAAATCCTTTTAGGATAATGAAGTATGAATGATGACTGTGGGTTGAGAGAATAAAAATATGATTTAATTGAGTTTTTTTGACATTTTGAGTCAAATTTAGGGTTTAGCATTAAAACCCTCAAAGGTAGTGCAAGTACAATCCCGGGTTCATGATTGGTAGTAGCCAGAGTGACTAATATCTAAGAATTGAATAAAAATAATTGTTCCATTGGTTACTGAGGATTGAATAAAGACTACCATTTCATTGTTACAAAGGCTAAGCTTTGATGGACTTTTTTAGTGAAATGCTAAGAAATTTTTGTTAGAATTACAATAAAAGATGATATTGCTTTAACTACAAGCATTGTGCCTAACCAAGTTAACAATGTTGATAGCATTGGCCCACGAAAGTTTAATATACAATAGCTCAAATGTGATAGATAGCAAGGTAGTAGTGAACTTGTCACTCTTTTGATATCCCATAAACTCCATAAGCTAGGAGTTACTGATAAATTTGTTAGAACAAATTTTTTAGGTGTGGAGAATATTACATATCGTCCCCGATCTATTAACAACTACTCCAAATTTATTTAGTGTGAGTATTATAGTGAATTTATCTCTAGAGCAACATATTGGCTTGTTAGTTGCTACTAGTTTAGAAGTCCAAATTTCTTTAGTAAATGGTTCGTTTAACCTTTCTTTAAGAAATGAATTGTCAAATTTGATAATCGAGTGGCTAAATTAAAAAGGGGATAATAGTTAGGGGTCCGTGTGTGATTGTTCCAAAGAACAAATGATATACTTCCCACTTCAATATGAAATAGAACAAACGGAAGTAATGGGTTGGTTTGGTGCTATGCTTTTTCTTTTAGAAATTTCACCAAGAATGGAAAAAGAAAGCCCTTCCTTTCCTTGAAACTGAAGTTCTAATTGAAACCCTAAGGAGATTGAAGTTCTCTCCATTGATTATGTTGATAAGCTCTAATTTGGATTGCAAAAAATGCTTGTGCAACGGTGGATTGAATTTATGAACCAGGTGAGTAGCTTGATATCAAAGGTTCATAGAAGGTTTGTTAGTTGGTAATTAAATCAATTGCCTAACATTGATGTATCATGTCCTACAAAATTGATTGTATGATGGTCTTGTTTGGTTGTAGGAGTCCTGTGTGCTTCTAATTCTTGTTTGAACTGGTTAATTATTGCTCATTTTTTGAATTATGGTGATTGATGGTTGATCACGATTCAAGTAAGGATTACAAGTCGATTGTTGGTGCCAAAACATTGGAGCCATTAGTTAATCAACATGTAATTAGTCTACAATTGAATTTGTGCTAGCTATTGCCCTTATTCTTTAGCAATAGAATTGTGTGTGATTCAATGTTTCTATAATGTGCTTGAGATTCCAGAATCTAAAGTTTGATAACCATATAGTTAGCTTGAGCATGGGAAGTTACAACCCCTGAAATCCTGTTATTGGTTCTATTAAATAGCGATATCAGAAATTATGTCATAATTTATATATTAAGCTTCTAGATCTTTGAATTTTTATGATAAAAGCTACGGATGTCTAGTTTGCACTAGATTTTATAGAATGCAATTTATACTGTTTTTGTGATTTTATAAAATTTGTGGACTAAAGACTTATTTGTCTAAACTGGGTATGCACATCTTTTCAGCTAGCCATATTAAAAATTTTATGATAAATTCTGTATTAAATGTTTGAGCTTGATATTTGTTTTATATACACTTATGCATGTCTAGTTTATGCATGATCTAGTTACCTATATATATTTATAAAATTCTTCAATCAAGTGTTGGGCTTTTGTAATAGCATGTGCTACCTATTTGTGTTTTATTGTGAATTGAGTATATTTGTGATTAGAACTGATTGGTAATTACCAAGTCATTATGAAACTAAAGGCAAATCCGATTGACCAAGGTTTCCACTTCTAGCTTGTTTACTTGGCTTGCTAAATGAAGAACCTATGTTGATGATTCCTATGTATAGTTCAATTTGGGCTAGAAGTTGGCTGGTGTTTGTGTTCTTAGAATTTTAACATGCTTGTGGTGTATAACTGAAATATCCTTATATAAGAAACATGCTAGCAATTGTTTTTGTTCATTTGTGCAATTGATGCTTCGACTATATTAGTTGTACTAACCAAATTAGTGTAGCATAAGAAACATAAAGGAATAACAGGTTTATGTATCTTTACTCACTAGCTTTGGCTAGACCAAAAATAAAGTCATAAAGGAACATTGATCTCATTAGAGATATTATGAAAGTACTCTTAATTTGGGTAACTCACCGTGTTGCTTTACAAGAGTATATTAACCATGCTTTAATAACATATTGCCCATACTCTTATTGATAAAATGTTAGATATGGGCTTGACTTTATATTTTTTTAAGCTCAATTTCAAGATTGATTAGAATTTGTTTGGATTGCTTCGTGTTGAACCTGACTTAGGGCAATTAGTGTGAGCCCAAGCTCAATTGAGAATTAAGGATGAACCTCTAGTTACACATCATTGAAGATTTATGTGTGTAGATACTATAAATCATGAGTTTGATTATACTTTAATAGTGTTTGTAACTAGTAAATCACATAATCTACTTTATCATGTCAGTTGCAATTTTTTCATTAAAGTTCAACTTCAATTAGGCTTGGTTCTACTGCAATTGCAAGAGGTCAATTGACAATTTAAATTAAAGTAAATAATTGTTTTCCAACTTACTTGATCAAGCTTAAATTAACTTAAATTGTTTGTGAATATAGTATATCACGACATGAGATTAGTAGGTATGTTTAGTGTAAGCTGAGACAAGTGTTAATGGCTTTGTTTTGTTTGAAACAATTCATTCATATAGCAAATGCATTATACGTTCATAAGGGTCAGTCAGGAACCCCATCTAACCTTGTTGAGCATAAATTGAGATAATTGTGTGGTTATGGTGTCTTTACAGTTCCTTGAAACTTTAGGTTGCTGAAAGAACTTGAACATGGAGAAAAAGGTATCAAAGATGGTACTGTCAGCTATGGAATGGATTATTGGTCTGCAAAATGTAAATATTCTCATATTCTTTTGCTTAATATTTTTGCATGAATATCTGATTAATTTGATATGTTGCTTTTTGTTGATTTCACATTATTCCTTGACTTTGCAAAGTAATGAATGAGTCTTTGTATCTCTATTGTGTCATCTTTGCAAGTTAACATTCTGAGGGCAAAACAATTTGCCCTATATTTGTATGGGATGTTATGAGCAAATCCTTTAAGAACTTGTCACTTGTCATTATCATGGTGCAACTAGTTTGACATATTGTCATGTTGATTAAAGTGATTTTTATCCAAGTGCTGTATAAGGTTCGAGATTGGTAAGAAACAAGCCCAATACAATCCCAAAGATAGCTAGATCACTAGTAAACTCACTACAGAGAAGCCTAGTAAGCCAAGTAAGGGATTATTGTCCCAGAAGGAAACCTAACCTTGAGATTGCAGGATTAGCTAGGAATATTCCTATTCAGCAGCTATCTTTTCGGATCTCTTCTAACTATAAAAACCCTTCCAATCACCAATTTTGAGGAATGACATCTTGATTCTTAGCTCTCTTGCTTTTCTGCACTTTCCAGAAATCTAACTTGACCGCCAGAAGGTTTCTTCTGAGAAAACATATGAGGCTCTAAAGCTATCTTTGTGTGTAGGATCTTTTCTTAAAGTTCATCACGCTTTTGGGCCAGACTTGTACAATCCCTTCAACTATTAATTTGCCACCATCTGTAGGGAACCAATGGTGAACACTAGGAGGTCCCGCATGGAAAACCAAGACTGACTTGATGGTGAGCAGGAAAGTTGGCGGCCTGCTGGATATGTGGCTCCCATGGGTAAGGAGATCCACCAAACAGCTGATCTCGAGGATACAACAAACCCTTGGAGGGACCCCAAAAAAGAAAAGGTCTGCACCCCTGGACGAGGACCAGTTTTAGGCATTACAGCACACCTTATTTGAACAACTTAAAACAACATTACAGCAGGAAATCTGAAAAGCCCTACTTAGGGCCTTAGAAGAGACCGCAGAAAGCCACTTAGAACGCTAGGAGCCTCACCAAGTTCCCCATTGTGGACTGCTCCTAAAGGCGAGGGCCCCTAAAACCCCGATATCCCTGGACCGATCAAACGGCCGTAAGGGCAAAGACATCAGCGTTATCCTACAAGGGCTCAATCAGATGAAATAGCGTATGTGAGCCCCCGAATTGCAAAGGCAGGGCTCAAACTTGGGCTTTGATGTTTAATATATGTGGCTTTAGTCTTTTACGGATGATATAATCAATGCACCAACCCCCAAGGTATTTCGCATACCCAAGATTAATCTATATGATGGCCTTATAGACCCAATCAACCACCTACAGGGATATGTAACCTCTATCAGGCTGGAGCTAGCCTTTAAAGCAATCATGTCTAGAGTTTTCGGCTTAACGTTAATAGAAGCCGCTGCCTCTTGGTTTGGGACCAATTGTAGGCGCCGCTATTCCTCATTTAAAGACTTCTTCCAATCCTTTCTATGCCATTTTCTAGGCCTAAAATGGTGGCTCATCTTTTAAAGCTACAACATGGTTGCGATGAGTCCTTAGGAGATTTGTTTCTAAGGATTGAATATGGAGGCTGTCTAGGTAAAAGGTCTGTCCCCAAAATTGCACTTGGTCACCATCACTCAAGGGTTGGCATAGGACTTAAGGCTGGCCTGGGATCTTCACAAAAATTGGTGAAGGGCATAAAGGAACTCCTTGATCGGGCCATTCGATACATGCATTCTAAGGAACTTAACAGATCATAAGGACCAAAGGAACAGCCCAGGGGAAAAGACGACAGATCTAAGAAGAAAAATAGAAAGGAAGAATGTTCAAGGACGGAGCTGATTCTAACACCTTGGAAAGAAACCAGGTTAAATATTTTGTACGCTTTAGAAAGGAAAAACAAGTTCCCAGGTGGCCACTACTAATGCAACCTTCAAGTAAAAGAGATATGTGAAAGTATTGCGGGTACTATAAAGATAATAGGCATGATAACAAAGAATTTGGCAACTAAAATAGCTACTCGAGAAAATGATTCAAGTTCAAGTAGGGAAGTTGAAAGAGTATCTCTTCAGACAATTGTCCCCTTGTCAGCAACAAGAGGAGAGGCATCGCAGGAGAAATGAGGATGAAGATCGGGACCAGGGACAAAGGGTGAAGAGACAACGATCCCCACTAAGGGACCATAGGAACCCTGGGCCACCAGTTGAGGTTGTCCACATGATCACCAGAGAAGAGCTATCACCAACGAGGAAACAATGGGAACAAAAAGTTGTTCAAAAGGAGGTAGTTGACCGAAGCAAAGTCTTAACTAGGTCCGATGGTTCTCGGGTGCTTATCCCATAAGAGCATTAGGAGCATCATCTTGCCCTTGCCCTCCCTGGTTTCCTTGTGCACCTAGAACATTGTCTGCTCTAGTGTTCACCAACTCTAACCTGCCAACCAAAGCAATAATACAAATTCGTATGGTCAGTATAAACTATTAATAGCACCTGAGTCATTCACAGATCTTAATACTCACATGTCTCTAGTTTGCCTTTTGTAACCCCACTTTGATACCATTTTAGGGTTCCTACCCCTCTGGGGCTATCTACCTCAGCTCATCCCAGCTCATGGGAGCTAAAGCCACTCAGTGGACTAACATTAGCTAGGGTAGCTACATGGTAGTTTTTAGTGGTGAGAATAAACTAACAATAGCTATAGGTAGTTAAGATGATGCAGCATTTGTGTATGACATACATAATTTTGGAATTAATAAGATGACATCATGTGGAGCCTAAGTGGTAAAATAAATAAGGGAAAATAACTTCCACCCCTTGGCAAAGAGGCACAACCCTTAAAAGGGTTGTGACCATGTGGCAAAACCATTATGATCCTTTAGTATGTGGTTATGGCCATATTTCAAGATGGCACAACCCTTAGAAGAGTTAGGATTCCATGTTGAACTATTATGATCATTTAAGAGGTAGTTATGGCCTTGATTTAAGGAGATACAACTCTTAAAAAGGTTATGACCCAATGGCTAAACCAATAGATCCCTTTCAAGGGTGGTTATGGCATTATTTCACGCAAATGAAGTTATGGGTGGTTATTATGCCTTTTAGCCAACCAATACAACCTTTTATGGAGGTTTATGACCCTTAAAAAGAACCCATTTGGTCATAGAAATATATTCAATGGGGGATATTGGATAATCTATTTTACACCCTTCTATTTTGCTAAACAAGACCAATACACACATACACTTAAAGAAATGTTATGTGTAGGCCCCAAGAGTGTAAACTTCAAGTTATTATGTGTGAATAAGCACTAGTGGCTAATCTAATGTGTTGGTGACCAATATGGTCCTAAAAGCGTGTAGTGAGAGATCACATCTCTTGCATCCTTTTTTGTGACAAACAAAGGGAACTTTTTAAAGCTTGCAAATCCATAATAGCAACTCTAACTTATATGATCTTTAGGATGGTTATGATGACGGCTATAATCAAATTCCTAACACTCTCAACTTCCATATCTTAGATATTCCCCTTAATCTCTACAATATTCATGAATCTCCATAATTCATTCTCCACAACCACCTGAATTGTGCAAGCTATAAAAAGACATACTATCTACTTGGCAAGTTATGCTTATGCGCTTAAACATCCATACACATTGACACTCTCATTCTTGCTCATTGTCTCTCTTTTTATCCTCGATAAATATTAACTTGAGTGTCAGAAGGTCACTCAGGAACACACATCTTGAGAGCCTCTAATGTCATCTTTCTGTGCAGGATTATAGTGCTCTCTAGGTCAACTTTTTGTGACAATCAACACATTGGCTATCACTACAATTAGACATAACTTTAGTAGATATGACTAATAAAGGATTATGGTTGTCCAATCATGCAACTATGTTGTCTGAAATTGAGTTACTACTTTGACCATGGTAATAGTTCATCATTAATAGGAAATAATAGAAAATACATGCATTTAGTGCCTAAATGTGACCAATTATTATCAACTCCTATATTGATTAACTATAACTTAAGATTTTAAAGTTACTTACGAACAAGTAAAATACCACTGCATAGTATCCAATTTAGTGTTACGATTATCCAATCCTAAATGAAGCCCAATTGCAAAGAGTGGATTCATTGAGCACCTCCATTAATTCTCCTAAATTTAGATTAGAATTTATTTTGAGAAAACTAATGGATTTGTGGAGTTGGTTTTTCTAAAATTTTATTATCAAAAAGCTATTATTGAATAGTTTTTCCAAATTGTCAATATTAATCTTTTGATGTTCCTTCCAGACATATTCATAAACTTATACCAGACGTGAACCAATTGAATTTGATGACTCATTTGATGGTCATGTGTATACAGAAAAGTGTGAAAAGGGGTTTTTTTTTTTTTAAATAGAAGTGTGAGAAAAAGGTTAGTAGAGGGAAAAAGGGAAAGGATAAAACTGAATTGAATGGATGGGAAACGGAGAGAAAGGGTTAAAGAGGGAGTGGTTGCCAGAATTGACAAGAGCACCATAAAGGAAGGCCATTAAGCTTGCCACCATGACAATTTTGAAGTGAAAACGAAGGCAAATGGGGGAGATCGACAAATATTTAATAACAATATAGGAAATACAAACATAAATAACAAATATATATATAAATGGAATTTTTTTTTATTATCTGACGTAATGCCCTCATTATTCTCAACCGTCTCAATTACACTTGCATTTATGTGTTTTAATTGTCTTTCAATCTAATGCTGTGCCCCTTGTTTTGAATGCTCAAACTACCCAACCTCCTCCCTCCCCTCCCCTCGCCCTTCAAATTGACATAACTAGTCTTTTTCCTTTTCTTCTATGCACCTCATTATCATACTCTCTTCTCTCTCGGATTTCTTGAAATATTTGGGTTTGAAATGAATTTTAAGAAAGAAGAAAAAGTTTACGTGTTTTTTTTAATTTTATCTTTTATTTTTTTACACGTAAATTAGAAAATATGAGAAAAAAATGAACATTGTTATATATGAAAGTTTTAAGGATAATATTGTAAAGTGAAATGTTCTAAAAATTTAAAATAATTCAAAATAATAAATATTGTAAATAATGAAAAACAGATTTAGCATCTTCATAAGGTTTCCCTTATGAAAAATTGGCAGAATTTAAATTATTAATTTACATGTTTTGAAATTGCGGGTAGGAAAGTTGGTAAAGACTTTTGATATCAATATTAGGTCCGAGAGCCCAATTCCTACTTCATACAAGAGGGCATGGTTAAGTAAGGCCAAAACATATTATATAGTTCCATTAGAACCTATTAAAGTTAAAGTAATTGAACTGATGAATGGATTAGTATATTATGCTCAATATCAATGAGTTGTGACACCGTAATGGACATATTGTTCAACACTAGAATCCATATATGGACGAATGTGTGTTAAGATCTGTTTCACTATATATCCAGGTATTAAGCAGATACCTACATACTCCTATATGGAAAGAAAACCTCATATAAAAGAAACTTTCTATAATAATCTGACTTCATTTGGCTTATAAAAAGAATTCCAACGTCTTCAAGGTGTGCTTTTCAACATTATTTTCTGTAACTATTTTATCACTTACAAAGAGCTAATTTGATTGTCAAAGAGTTCTCCAAATACATAATTCAAGATTTGCATTTGAAAACAGATCTTAAATCTATATTGCTCGGTAGTAGCAGGTTAAAAGCTGGTTCATCTGATTAAGTTGGTAGCTTTAGATAAGTAAGGTAGACTTTTACGACATGGGAAATCATTTGGGGATAAGCAATACCTAAAACCTCCACAACTTTGACCCAATCTTAACGCAATATTCAACTTGTAAATAGCTTGATTTAGTTAAATTCTGGTTAAGTGGGCCTCTCTTTGAACACATAATCCAACCCAATGGGTAAACAAATCTACCCGTTGGATTTGAACAATGGGGATCATTGGCCGTCCGATTCTCTCGACCCCAAGGAAACAAAAGACCAGTTACCAATCATGACGGCGGTGGGCCAAACTCAAACAAACCCCGGCACAACTGTTTTTTCTCAGTACAAGGAATTTTTCCCCCTTTTATTTTTCGAACTTTTCTCATCTTTTCTGGGGGCAGTTAATTTCAGTGATTATTCTTTTTTCATATCTGGGGCCTTTTCCCATACGTCATGCTTACAAATAGCTGATGTGGAACGACAAAAAATTAAAACAATTTTTTGGCCTATAGTTAGGTGAAATTTATTCATGGGCCTTCAAAAGTTTCAAATTTAACAACATTTTCTCTACTAACCTTATATCTAAAAATTAAGCATGCATCTGTCCTGCGCCTAACGGAGGTCAGGGGTTCAAGCTTCGCTTAGCTGGTTCAATGATCTTTTAGAGTCTCAAAAAAGTTGGTATATTTTTTTCCTTACCTTTTTCTCCCTTACATGTATACTCAGCTTTATATACTTGTAAAGATGTTTATGTGCAACAAAAAGAAAAAAGTCAAGCATGCTTTGGTCACTATAGGTTTTAGAACTGCAAGATATAGATGCAGTTTTAACAAAACTGAGTTGGAAAATCGTAATTAGCCCAAGAAGAAGTAGGAAGAAAAAAAAGAAAGAAAAGAAGAGAAAAGAGTAGGAAACAGAGAGGTATTGAAACTGGTAAGATACACGACAAAAGATGCTACGATCCAAGCTCCAGCTTCACATTTTCTACTCTGTGGGGAATGGAGGAAGTAAAAAGTGGAGCGCAAATAGAACCATCAAAATCCCCCCAAAAGTACTAACAACTAAAAACGATACAAGAAACTTAACCCAGCTCTTCCCACTGTCTACTTTTCTCCTCTACCTCTTCCTGGCGGCGGCCAAGGTTGCCGGAGCTCCGTCGTGGAGGAAGTCCAACAAGACGGTGCTCTTGCACTTGGGGCACTTGGGGTCGTCCTCCGACAGCATAACGTACATGAGACATCTCGGACAGCCGACCAGCACCATGGAGGTGGCCTCTGGGCTGCTTGAGTACCGGGGACGACTACTCTCATCCGGGTTCATCTCGGATGAGACGCAGGAGCTCGGCGGCGACGTCGGGGAGGCTGTCACCGAGGACCGTCGGGGTGACTCCGAGAGCAGCGGGTGGGGGTTCATCATCCGCGGCGGTGACAGGTTCAGCTTCAGGTCCAGCTTTGGGGCACTCCCATTTCTCCTACTCATCTTTTTGGGCAAACAGCAGACTAAGGACCTAAGAAAATTGCAAGTCTTCTTCACAGGTCTCACCCTGCATGTGTTCAACAAAAACAGAGTCCAGTCAAATCTCAAACAAAGTGAACATGAAAAACATATAGACACATAAATCAAATTAAACCCATGATTGATTACCTAAAAGAGTTTTACTTCTGAAAACGCAGCTTCAATTTGGGGAGAAAAATTGAAAGGAAGGAAGAGATGTCAGAACAGGGGAATTGAAAAGATTAAGTGAGAGATCAGGAGAAAGAAAACCAACATGATTTGGTGAGTTTGGAGGTTCTCTATATATATAAAAGAAGGGAAATGAAATGAAGTTAAGAGAGATGGGTTATATTTAAAGCTTAATTTAATTGCAAGAGGAGAGGTAGAGGAGAGAGAAAGCTTGGAATTGAAGAATTGGTAGAAGAAGAGTGTAAATTAGGGCCAAGAAATGAATTAAATTGCTTGGGGAAAACAAAAGGCGTATGCAGAAAGAGGGAAGTGGGAGTAAATTCTTATGAAATAGTAATAATAAAAAGTGCAAGGAAATTGTGAAGCCTTTTGGTTCAATAGTCATTGCCTCATGCAAAGAGAGAAGGGAAATTGGTCGGTGTTTAAGTCACTTGGTGTAGATGAGGTAGAATAATGGAAATTAAAAAAAAAAAAAAAAGAATAATACAGAACTGCTTTTATGGCTAAAACCCCAGAAATTTAAAAACCAACAAAGAGGGCACCTAAGAATTCAATACTAAGGAAACTGAAAGGAATTAAATAGGCTGCCAATATAAAGAAAGTAGAGCAGCCCAAAATAAATTTTAAAGGCCCCAAGTAATTAAAAAAGAAAGAAACACCAAGAAATTAATGCCAAGGCACCAAATTTTCATAGGAAACATACCACTACCAAAGCACTTCTTTCTCTCTCCCTAGGCTAGTAAAATTTTGCAGAAACGTCCTCGTACTTCTGAGATGGCTTTATTTATCCATGGGTTCAACAATGAGTGTCAAAGAATTAGTTATCAGAGCCTCCAACACAAATCAAAGAAATTTTTTTCTGGTCAAACACTATCTAAATTTGCCCCTTTTTTCTGTAACATATGATTTTTTAAAAAGACAATGCTAAATGTGCATGAATTATTATGGATCTGTTTTTCACCAATTCCCATATAATGTCATTACATGCTGGTTCAGTAGCTCTTTAAGTTTAAAAAAAATAGACATTTCTCACTTTCTCTGTATTATAAATAGTTCCTCTTTCCTCATATCTCGTAACATGCTTTTTGAGTAAGAAAAGAAAATTATCATGAAGAAGTTGTACAAACTTATATGTTGACTTTTATCCAATTTAACATTAATTGTGGAATTCCCCATAATTTAATACAGCCAATCAACCACATAGACTTATGATTATATGTAAGACACTTTTAGAAAGACATTGTACTTTTTTTACATAAAAATACATGCATTCTAGAATTTGAGAGCTGATTGGTGGACATTAACTACTCAATAGGTTCCTTCATGATCTTAAGC
This sequence comes from Aquilaria sinensis, assembly GCA_005392925.1. Classification (NCBI taxonomy): domain Eukaryota; kingdom Viridiplantae; phylum Streptophyta; class Magnoliopsida; order Malvales; family Thymelaeaceae; genus Aquilaria; species Aquilaria sinensis. Next base: position 778,432 of record SMDT01002914.1, on the reverse strand, counting down.
CCAAATCTAAATTTTAATTATTTTTTCACTTTAACACCTTAACAGGGGTTTCTATGCACTTGTGAGAGTTCAAAATTTTTTTTAATATAGAGTTAAGGTGTGTGAAGCATTATCTGATGAGGTAATCTCAAGTCAGTCATTTTATTTTTTTAAATGAAATTAGTTTGGAGGTTTGAAAAACTATATCTAATTCATTCACTATTAGCTTTAAATTAGCATCTTCCACGGATCTCTCTCCCCCCCAAAAATTAATGCCCACAATCTTGGACACCATATAAGTAATTCCCATTTCATATAATCAATGCTTTTCCAGCAACCATGTGAAAATATTAAATGGTGTTAAAAGAAGGTTTTATCCATGCTTTGATATTTCATTTAATCAATAGTGTGAAGTTTCAGAAACCCCCATATTCTAACAAATATTTATTGGCTTATATATTAATTGGATATAGTCAGCCTTAGGAGAATTTTGATGATGGTAAATAGGCAAGAAAGAAAACGAAAGAGAAAAGAAGATGAATCTGCAAATTTTTTCAAGTTTTTATGCAAAGCGTAATAATTCATTAAAAGTAAAATTTTTATGATATTACTAAATTTCTATGAATTTTTATTTTTTTTAGGCATTAAAAATGAACAATTCCTGAAAATTTTACAACATTATTAAAAATTTTGTTTTAGATGGATTTTTATATTTTATATAATATTAATTTTAGGTAAAAAAATATAAAAATAAAAAAATTCATTTTAAATTAAATTAACTCGACTTGAAACGAATCTGTTGAAAAATTGTAATGGTTCTTTGTTCTGTTTTCCTCTCTTTTTTTTTTCCTTGGGGAGTGGTTGGGGGAGTATTTTTTTGGGGTCTCCTTTACATAAATCGGCCAATCGACTGTATCTAGATTCGCAAGTACTGCAATGAATTGTCATCTCTTGGGCATTCAACTCTCTGTAAATTCGCAATGGTGACTGGAACCAATAACTATCATTTCTTGCAATGAAGTGATTCAGCTTTAAATTTTCTTATTTAAAGAAACCATCGAAACTGCAAAGTTGATCCTTAAGCCTGTAGATCCATGGGCCACAAGGTTTTAACTTGAAGGTCAAGAAAAGAAGTTTGACGGTCGAAAAGACAATCGGCAGTTTAAATAATGGCAAAAATCCGAAGTCTACCTACGACACATAATTAAGAGAGATGGTTTTCTCAGTTTTTATACATGCTCAACTACTACAGAAGAAATCTATCTATAGTCCTAACCGAAATTCAAGAGGATAAAAATTTAAAAGATTAACTCAGTAATAGTTCAATTTTGATCCTACCAACCCAAATTTACTTTTACCGTTCTTATTTAATGGTTGGAATTATATGCATATGTGATACCCTATGCCCAATTTAGGCCCAATACATGTTCCATAAAATGTTACCAGGCCTGAGAAAGCCCACAATGCTCAGCGAGACCCCGTGAGGCATCAAGAACATGGCCAAGCCTTTGAGTCTCAGGCAGAGAGGATCCTAGCGTAGGACGGCGAAGGACTTCTTAGACGAGAAGAACCTCCTTGCCTAGGTTATCCCTTGCTAGCAATGCGTTTGCAAACTGGGCAACAACTTGACATGTCGACTTGTAGATTATGTACCTCATTCAAGGATATTGTTTATCGACACTTATGAAGGTGAACATCAAAACCATGGTCCCGTTATACCTGTTAAGCTGCAACCAAATACAAAGCAAGAAATCTTTGTTGCACAAAGCAAGATGATATAATAAAATGTAGGTGCGTGTTCATCTCTAGACTTAACTATACTTTAGTATAGCAATGTCACCGTTGATGACATTGGCCATTGTCTCATTATATCCAAATGACATAATGTGATATATATTCTACACTAACATGATTTCTAGAATAGAGTGAAAAATGAATACTTGAATTAATTATCCTGAACATGGCTAATATTCAATCATGTATACCTCATACTATATGTTAGACTTAAATAAAGAACTAATCCAATTTCTTCATTTTTTGGACAAGTGCTTAAGGGGCTATGAGTTACAAATACAACTTAGACCTGAAGTATGACCTAAGAATAAAATGATTGTTATTTGAGACCTTTGCCACGAGGCCTATTAAAAAATGTAGTCCTTAGACTATATTGTGTGTTCAGCACTAATAGCCAAGAAACCATAATTTCATAGAATCTTTCTCACCATTTGAGAAAGTTTGGGTTTTTCATCCTTTGGATATATGCTTAAGCCCAAATCTAACCTTTGTTACTAAATAAAGCTAATGGACATAAACTCGATTAGATGTGTGAAGGAATCCAACAATGGACCTTCAAATTTGGGTATAACCTCGTTAAGCCCTTATTGTACCTAGGATCAACTAATAATACTTAGAGCATTTATCTTTCTATATCAACCCATTGGCCTTTATATAGCCTATTTAGCCAAATGGAAGATCATTAAAGTTTATGCTCAAATTATCTTTAATCATAATTTTGTTTCTAATTTGGATTATTAAAGTGACAATTGACTTGATTAATCACTTATACCAAATTAGTGAAAATTACCAAAATCCCCTAAGGTTTGTCGAACCTATAGTTTTATCTCCACCATTTGAAAAACCAAGAGTTACCCCCTCTATCTTTAACATTGCCATTCACTGTCATTATGAAAAAGAGAAAATGCTTATTTTGCCCCTCTGACCTAGGGCTAAAAATGGGCCGGGCTTTATTCGGGTAGCTCGAGCTTGAGCTCGAGTAAGAGATTTTCGAGTCGGGTATTTTCGAGCTCGAGCCGAAAATTAGGCTCGAATTATTTTTGAGCCGAACTCGAGCCCACACATATTCGGCCCTTTATGCCCTTGAGCTTACCAGGCTCGATTTTTACCTTATTGGGCCTTCCCCAGTTCCCCTTAGTCCCAGGAGCCCACCCCTCTTCGGCCCCTTCCCCTTAGCCCCAAACGCGTGACACGTTCAGTCCCTCTCTCGGCCTCTCCCTCCAGACCAGTCTCGATCTCGACTCTCTCAGTCTTCGGATTCAGAATTTCCGATAATCCTCAGTGCCTTCCGATCAGAATCAGACTTAGAGAGTCAGAGACTCTCGTCAAATCGTCCGTCACTCTCCCCTGCTGGCCAAGCCGTCGTATTGTCTGGTCTCCCGACTCCCGACTCCCGTGACCCCGTTCCGGCTCTCCCCTGCTGGCTGCTGCCCTGACTCCCCACCGGCACTCAGTCACTTGCTCGGCGCGACGGCGTCGGCTACTCCCTTCAGCGGCTTGGCCTTGGTAATTCCTGTCCCTCACCTGCTGCAACTTGAATCGTACTTCCAGCTCCTCTTGAGGAAGGTGATGGCTCATTTGTGAGATTTATGAAATCAAGGTAAAGCTGAAAAAAATTAGAAAGTTTAGGATATGATCTGTCATTTTCCCTTCTCTCGCTATCTCTATAGAAAATTACAGATTCAGTCCCTATCTTTCATCTAAATTATAATTCTAAGACTAAAGATTTGTAATTGTCATTCAAGCCCAACGAGCCCTCGGGCCTAGCTCGAGCCTATCTTAAGCCGAGCTCGAGCTTGAAAATTTAGGCTCGAGCAATTCGAGCTCGAGCCCGGGTAGTGCCAAATATCAAAGGGGCCGAGCTCGAGCCTAGTGGGCTCGGGCTCGGGCTGGCCCATTTTCACCCCTACTCTGACCTTCTTCTGTAAAAACTTTGATACCAACTTCTGTATCTAAAAAAAAATAAAAATGAAATGGACAAGAAATCAAAACAAAAGACAAAATCAGAGATCCCTCCATTCAGTGCTCCTCATTGCCACCCTTCTCCGGCCCCTCCTTCCTAACCTCGTTCTCTTGGTCCCTCCTTCCTTCTCGCCTCCCTTTTTTTGTCCATCCTCTCTCCTCGCCTCCGTTTCTGGGTTTTGATTGAATGGGTCACCGACGAAACTTTCTACCTTCCCCAATCCAAACCCTTGTCCCAATTTCCTCTCTCTCCAAGATCAATAGAACGAACCCCAATCTCAAACCTTAGAAACTCTCTCTCTGATGACCAACCAAACCTCTACGGTAAGTAGAATTAAAAGTATTTAATGCCAAGTATCAGCAAATCTCTGTAATCGAAGCCAAGTAGCATCTTCATTGGGCATCTCTACCCATTTCCATTCGGCGACATACAGACCAAATGCGACTCTGAGCGGGCAACTGATGGGATGCAAAGCCCATTCAAGAGGAGCGCTATTGCCGAGCTCATCATTGGCGGCATCGACGTGATGCTACTATTGACCATCAATGCGATCCCTAAGGGAGAACAAAGCTCGCAGCCCATCTCGGTTGTGTCTACCGACCCACTTGAAGCTTATGCGTCTGGACGAGGAAAAAGGGCTAGCCGGCCGTGGCTACCAAGTTGCCACTGTCTCCGTCGTGGTCACTGGATCTTAGTGAATGGCTCTCATCGTTCCCGGCCGTTGTTGGCTCTATCAATTTCTCCTATCATGCCTAAGAATATTCATCAACCGAAAGAGAAACATAACAAAATTGAAATCGAGATCAAAATTGGATCCTGCAATTTTGATCACTATTTGTTAAACTCGTGTTTGAAAGGAAAAATTAAAATCCTAAATCAAATCTCTAACTGGCATCAAGATGCTGGAGCTGCTACTGTGGAGGGAGACGTTAAGGGTGGAAGAAGTGGCAGGGATAGTTCTGTTGCTTGTGACAGCAATGCTGGCAGGCAGAGGTGAGGGATGGAGGGAGACGGAGCCTAGATTGTTAGATGCAAAAGTTGATGGGGCAAAATTTTTATTGAAGAAAGTTAAGAGGGCAAAAGTACACATTTTCTTTTTTTTTTTTTTTCCTCATAATGGTGAGTATCGGTATTAATTTTTCAAGGGTAAGTGTAGGTATTTGAAATAAGATGGACAAAAATATAGGTTTGGGCATACCTTAATGGGTTTTTGGTAATTTTCTTGCCAAACTAAGACTTTCTTTATAAAGCTACATGATATAATCTACTTGATAGTTGTTTGTTTCTCATCTACTTATGATAAGATTTGGTGCTTAATCTATAAATATCATAATTTTAGGACACATTTGGCTCAATGTGCAAGAAAGGAAGGAAATTTGATAGGTTTGGAGTTGAATGTCAAGAATTAGCTCAACATGCCCAACAACAAGGTCGTGTACCTGTCGAACTTAAAGGATAACAAACATTTTGAAGTATACGGTTGTGCTTGTTGCTTGAAATGACCACGTTGCCAATTTGGAGGTTGTCTTGGGGGCTAAGTAAGGATACACGGTCATGTACTCCATACATGCCTGTTTTATGTGCACACCCGTGCCCTAACCGTGTACTTATTTTGTTAGGATATTTTTGGGCTTAGTTGACTTACATGTCCATGTAAATGACCATGCGATTACCTATGTAACCCCTCTAGTGTGTATTTAGTTGCAAATTTAATTTTGAGAAGAGACTTCTTTGGCAAGTTTTAGTTTCTAAGGTAGAGAGAGCTAAGGTTCATTAAAGAAGGCAAAAAAAGGCATTTTTGGACGATCAACCTCGATTAGCGCATATCAGAGTGATGATTGCTTGAAGCTAAAGATATTCAAAGATGGAATCTTTTAAATTTAGTGTTCTTCCTCTTTGTTTGTGCTTTCTTTACTTGATGATAAAACTAATTTTACTTTTATGCTTAGATTAAATAAAACCTAGAGCAATTTTGTATTTATGACTCTTTCAGCTTAATCAAATATAGTGTTTCTTAAAGATTTACCCCTTTGTGCTTCATTGTTTGTTGGATTAATACTTGTTAGCATATTGATTTAACACCTTATTTTGAGCGTATTAAGTGAGAACTTGTATGTTTGACTTGATCAACACTTGGGTAAAGAGGATTGCATGCAAATTTAGAGATATGCAAACATAAGACTCCCAGATTAGGGTTAAAGCTAGTACTATGACTCATAGAGTGACAATGCATTGTTAGGAGTTTCGGTTAGGAAGAGGTTCGACTGATCAAGTTGAAGATAGGGCCATGCTACCTCAAGAGAGGGATTAGACGATTTTAGGAGTTTTCACAATCCAATTGTACTCTGTGTCGATTAAGTTGAACTAAGAGTAGTGCAAGGGAGTTCTAGGAGGATTCATATTTAAGCATGTCTCTTATTGATTGTTTATTGTTTCATCCATTTTTTATTGCTTTCGATTACTTATTTGCTCTAGCATTCTTAGATTTTGCAGTAGCTAGTCTCATTTGCTCGTTATTGCCAGCTAGATAATAAAATTAATGAAAGTCACACTAGCCTTGAGGAATATGACGTTTGATATTACCATCTTTATACTATGGAGTGATAGGTGTACTTGCGTTTAGTTCCTATAGTTAAATTTCCATAGTTGGTAGAAAGGACATCACTACATAACCTCATGTCCTAAGTGTTAGTGTTGTGCCCAAAAGCCAGTCATGAGATGATTGTATTTTTGCACATTGAGTCATGATATTTTATTAAGGCATTAATCCAGCAATTATGTTTGTTGTTTTGTTCCTGCGTAACTTAACAAACATAATTGTAACCCTAGAATAATGATATTCTTAAAAGTCCCTGGTCTAGTATTATTGTGGAGCGGGTTGCAATAATACATAACGACTAGCATATGTGGAGACTAATATGAAATATGTAGTCTACATATGGGTACAAGTTGGAGAACTTGTGTACTGGACCGACCCACCATGAGAACACTACATGGATCGTTATATGAGTGTCATAAGTGATTCTCATAGTGATCATGGTATATGTAGTCCTTCGACCTAAGATCATCAAGGTTCCCTACATGTGAGTCACATACTTTGATACTTTCCTTTGTTGCTCGTAACTGAGTGAACTTGAAGGAGGTCATTGGGTATGTCACATATCATGCGGAGGGATTTGTATGATCAAGATGGGATTTGTCCCTCCTATGTAACGGGAGTGATATCTTCGGGCCCCTTGATAGAGTGAGACTTAGAAAATGCATGGCCATGCTCGGATGAGTTGATATACGATATCAATGTCATCAGTTTAAGTTGGTCTACTCGGTAATCAAGAAACCAAAGATTGGGCTATACGAGAGTGACACATTCCATGTCTCGTGCTTAGTCTTGATATCTTGGACAAAGGGACAATGGCATATATCGGTGATGATCATAAAGGTTTAGTCGAATCATCGACAATCTTGTCACTTGGGTAGCAATGATGTGTTGCTAGACACCGCTCATTGCTTATGATCATAAATGTGATTTATGATCATTGCCAACGTGGTAAGAGCCTATTGGGTCACACACATAGAGCTATTTGGATCATTAGAGTGCATGGGCTAATTATTTGGGTTATGGTTTCACTTTAATTTCGTATTAATAATGGGCCCAAGAGTTGAGCCATTATTAAGCCTGAAATTAAATCCTAATTGGATTAGGGCTTTGAAACCCATTAGGCCTGGAAGTTGAGTCTCACTATAAATACAACTTTTAAGTGAGAAATTCGCAGGTCTCCTTGCCCTAGCCTCCAAAAAGGACAGCCGCACTCTTCTCTTGCAATTCCTTGGAGGACGCAAGCTAGCACTGCGAGCGCAAGAGAAACGCATCTGCCGGGACGTGGTGGAAGCGTGGTGATCCCGAGAGGCTCGTGTGGATACCATAGAGAGCCTGAACACGTCAACTGTTCAGGTTTTGTGATTCAACTCTACAGTTGAGTGAGAGATCTCAACCGAAAATTAGGTATGAAAATTTTCGAACACCCGGTTTACCCCGTTTCACTTGGATCCTGGAGGGTTTCGGTTAAATTCCACTGCGCTGTTTGGCTCCCGAAACCCAACAGTGGTATCAGAGCTACTGGTGAAACCCTAAATCGGGATTGAGTGTTGAATCGCATGATGCTATGTGTTCGGTTGCTTTTCGGCCATGATTAATTAGATTGATTCAAGATGCATGAAACTGGAATTCGTAATGAACATATGAGATATATGAAGAAACGACACAAATTGGTTAATGAGATTAACCCGAAATTGATAGGTATGAGATACCTATATGGATTAGGATTCTTGCAATAGTTGCAAAAACCCTAGCTTGGTTCGGATTCGGCCTGTTCGGGCACCGAAAGTAAGGTATTTTTGGTGGCTCGAATGGAGGAGTCTCGGGTGCCTACTTTCTCAAAATACAAGATTTCGGGCTAAGCAATTGTAAGAAAATTTTTTGCGCAGGGGGGCGCTGCCCCCCACGCCCCCCGCAAGGGCGGCTCCCCTTGACCTCGTCCGCTGACCGGTCAGCGGAACCACCGCCCACTGACAGGCCAGCGGGACCGCCGTATGCAAAGCGCCACATAAATAAAAACTGGTTAATCAACACGCGAAAATTGGCATGCATCTTTGTTGAATGAGATTTGACATGATATGCTGATTGGTGTTTGAAGCATGGTGCATGGTTATAGCCCTTGATTGGTTGTACTTGTAAATACGACCTGCGAGTCGTGCCTTTTCTTATCACTCTCATTGTACATGCTCTTCTCACCTTACTCCCCTCGAATGTAACTCGAGGTTTCTATTATTGATGTAATAGTGCATTATGGGATCATCCAAGGTTGTATGTCTAAGGATCATCCAAGGAGGCATGTCCAAGGAGATGACAACAAAAGGGCAACCAAGAAAGGAAGAGAAGGAGCTTGTGAAGACTCTTTTCTTTTCTTAGGCTTTTATGATATTCTCATTGGCTTGAGAATATCGCATAGTTTGGGCTATAACCATGTCACGTTTACTTTCTTGTAAGCATGAGATGCATGTTTTATATTTGTATGTGATGCATGTATAAGACAACCGGAGATAACAAATTGGTGAGATCAAAAGAAAAATCCCTCAAACAAATATTAAGTCATTAAATGTGATGCCTTCCAAATGTTGGCACTCGTCAAGACTTTGATCAACATTAGGTGGGTTTGCCAAAGCAAAGCACCTATGTTCATCTTGGTAAGGCGCGATGGGATAATAGTGATATCCAAATTGCTAACTTTGGGTCTGACTTAACTAAGTCATCCTAATAGGATTAGGGACTTAGAGGCATAGAGTTGGGCTTAAGTTCATGAGATGAGCTTGGACAAGTGTTGTTCACCCAACTATCCAAGAGTTGCATAAGATGCAATTGGCAAGGAGTTGCCTACCTAAATAGCTGTAACTTGAGAGAAAAGCCAAAGCTGACTCAGGTTGTGGTCAAATATGGATCTTGGCCCACTAGAATACCTTAGCGCCGAGGTGTTCCGAAATAATATCGAGGGTTATTATTTTGAGGAAAATAGTGGGAGTATCGTTTAATAAAAGTCCTTATTAAATGAATTAAAATACATGACTCTTACACTGCATATTTACTGTTGTAGATAACCATGGCACAAAACACATCGACACTTTCGTTGCGATCGATCCTTGAGAAGGAAAAACTGAATGGGACCAACTTTCTCAAATGGTACCGAAACTTGAGGATAGTCCTCAAACAAGAGAGAAAGGCTTATGTCCTAGAGCAGCCCATTCCGAATGAGCCTGCTGCCACTGCTCCAAGAGCTGAAAGGGATGCTCACAAGAGGCATTCTGATGATGCTTTGGATGTTGCATGCCTCATGCTTATTACCATGGAATCTGAGCTTCAGAAGCAACATGAGAACATGGGGGCGTTCGATATGATCGAACATCTCAAAATGCTTTTCCAAGAGCAAGCTAGGCATGAGAGGTTTGAGACCTCTAAGGCATTGTTTCAGTGCAAGATGTCTGAGGGAAGTCCCGTGGGTCCTCATGTGCTCAAGATGATTGGGTACATTGAGAATCTTGAGAATTTGGGATTTGCTCTTCAGAAAGAGTTGGCTATTGATGTAGTCTTGCAATCGTTGCCTGAAAGCTACAGTCAGTTCGTCATGAACTATAACATGAACGACCTTGACAAGTCCCTCCCTGAATTGCTCAACATGTTGAGAACTGCTGAGCAAAACCTTAAGAAGGCTAAGCCCATTTTGATGGTTCAAAAGGGCAAGGGAAAGGGAAAAGCCAACAAGAAGAAGGATAAAGCTAATGGAAAGTCCAATGCTAATTCTTCTTCAGCTGCACTGAAACCAAAGGGTGGTGTGGCAAAGGAAGGGGAGTGCTTCCATTGTAAGCAACCTGGACACTGGAAGCGCAACTGCAAGCTCTATCTTGAAGAACTTGCTAAGGAAAAGGGAAGTAAGACTTCCACTTCAGGTATTTTTGTTATAGAGGCTAACTTTTCTACTTCCTCATCTTGGGTATTGGATACTGGATGTGGATCTCACATTTGTGCAAATGTGCAGGATCTAAGTAGAAGTAGAAGTAGAAGATTGGCCCGAGGTGAAGTGGACCTACGTGTTGGAAATGGAGCAAGGGTTGCTGCCTTAGCCGTAGGGACTTATGTTCTCACTTTACCTAGTGGATTAGTTTTAGAATTAGACAACTGCTACTTTGTGCCTACTATTAGTAGAAATTTGATTTCTGTTTCTTGTTTGGACAAGAAAGGTTTTTCATTTATAATAAAGGACAAATGTTGTTCTATTTATTTGAATGAAATCTTTTATGGTAGTGCTCAACTTAGCAATGGGTTGTATGTTCTAGACCTCGAAGATCCAATCTATAATGTGAATACCAAGAAGGTCAGATTAAATGATTCAAACCCGACCTATCTCTGGCACTGTCGCTTGGGCCATATAAATGAGACCTGCATATCCAAGCTCCATAAGGATGGACTCTTGGACTCATTTGATTTTGAATCATATGAGACATGTGAGTCATGTTTGTTGGGCAAGATGACCAAAGCCCCATTCACAGGGCAAAGTGAAAGGGCTAATGACTTACTAGGACTCATACATAGTGATGTATGTGGCCCTATGTCTACACAAGCTAGAGGAGGTTTCCAATACTTCATTACTTTCACTGATGACTTCAGCAGATATGGCTATGTGTATCTCATGAGACACAAGTCAGAATCCTTTGAAAAGTTCAAAGAATTCAAGAATGAAGTAGAGAATCAACTCGGGAAAAGTATCAAAGTGCTTCGATCAGATCGAGGTGGAGAGTACTTGGATCGAGAATTCCTTGACTATCTGAAGGAGTGTGGTATAGTATCACAACTCACTCCACCAGGTACACCTCAATGGAATGGTGTATCTGAAAGGAGAAATCGAACTCTGTTAGACATGGTTCGCTCTATGATGAGTCAAGCTGACCTTCTAAACTCCTTTTGGGGACATGCTCTAGAGACAGCCGCTTTTACACTAAACCGAGTTCCATCTAAATCGGTTCAAAAGACACCATATGAGATATGGAGTGGGAGGCATCCCAATTTGTCTTTTATGAAGATTTGGGGCTGTGACGCTTATGTGAAACGTCAATCCTCTGACAAACTAGGGCCCAAATCTCAAAAATGCCTTTTTGTTGGGTATCCCAAAGAAACAAAGGGTTACTATTTCTACAATCCTTCTGAGCAAAAAGTGTTTGTTGCTCGAACTGGTGTCTTTTTAGAGAAAGAGTTTATCTCTAAAGAAACTAGTGGGAGGAAAGTAGAACTTGAAGAAATTCAAGAACAACAAGGAGACATCGAACCTGAAATGGAACCTGAACAGACACCGCAAGATGTTGTGGTTCAAGAGTCTATTCCTGTAGCACAGAGCCCACGTAGGTCTAGTAGGATTCGGCGTGAGCCCGAGAGATATGGATTTCTCGTGACTCACACTGGTGATGTGATGCTCATGGATCAGGATGAGCCCACAACCTACCAACAAGCTATGTCAGGGCCTGACTCTGAGAAGTGGCTAGTGGCCATGAAATCCGAGATGGAATCCATGTATGAAAACCAAGTATGGACTTTGGTTGACCCACCTGAAGGGGTAAAACCCATAGGGTGCAAATGGGTTTTCAAGAAGAAAACTGACATGGATGGTAATGTGATTACCTTTAAGGGACGATTGGTTGCAAAAGGTTTCAAGCAAATTCATGGTATTGACTATGATGAAACTTTTTCACCAGTTGCTATGCTTAAATCCATCCGAATTTTGTTTGCTATTGCTGCACACTATGATTATGAGATATGGCAAATGGATGTCAAAACTGCATTCCTAAATGGAAAGCTACTTGAGGATGTGTACATGACACAACCTGAGGGTTTTGTCACTCCTGAGAATGCCAATAAAGTGTGCAAGTTGCAAAGGTCCATTTATGGACTGAAGCAAGCTTCTCGAAGTTGGAATCTTCATTTTGATGATGCAATCAAAGAGTTTGGTTTTATCAAAAATGAAGATGAACCTTGTGTCTACAAGAAGGTTAGTGGGAGCGCTATTGTCTTCTTGGTGTTGTATGTAGATGACATACTACTCATCGGGAATGACATTCCTATGCTACAGTCTGTGAAGACTTGGCTAAGGAAATGTTTCTCTATGAAGGACTTGGGTGAAGCAGCCTATGTGTTAGGCATCAGGATCTATAGAGATAGATCTAGAAAGCTTCTTGGCCTAAGTCAAAGTACATATATTGACAAGGTGCTAAAGAGGTTTAGCATGCAAGATTCCAAGAAAGGATTCTTGCCCATGTCACATGGTATCACTCTTTCTAGATCTCAGTGTCCGAGTACAACTGAGGAGAGAGAGCGCATGAGTAAGATTCCATATGCCTCAGCAATTGGATCTATCATGTATGCCATGATATGTACTCGTCCCGATGTCTCATATGCTTTGAGCATGATGAGTAGGTACCAATCGAACCCCGGTGAGAGTCATTGGACAGCTGTTAAGAACATCCTTAAGTACTTACGTAGGACTAAGGATGCATTCTTGGTCTTTGGAGGTGAAGATGAGCTCGTTGTAAGGGGTTGCACCAATGCAAGCTTCCAATCCGATAAGGATGAGTTTAGATCGCAATCTGGTTATGTGTTTTGTATTGGTGGTGGTGCTGTGAGCTGGAAGAGTTCAAAGCAAGAGACAGTAGCTGACTCTACAACAGAATCTGAGTACATTGCCGCCTCTGATGCTGCGAAGGAGGCAGTTTGGATCAAGAAGTTCATCACTGAACTTGGAGTGGTTCCAAGCATTGCCGACCCGATAGAGCTCTATTGTGACAACAATGGAGCAATCGCACAGGCTAAGGAACCTCGATCTCACCAGCGATCCAAACACATACTCCGACGCTATCATCTCATCAGGGAGATCATCGAGAGGGGTGATGTAAGGATATGCAGGACTTCGACAGATAGCAACATTGCTGATCCACTGACAAAGCCCCTTACGCAGCAAAAGCATGATAGCCATTCTAGGTCCATCGGTATTAGATACATGGATGATTGGCTTTTAGTGCAAGTGGGAGATTGTTAGTGTTGTGCCCAAAAGCCAATCATGAGATGATTGTATTTTTGCACATTGAGTCATGATATTTTATTAAGGCATTAATCCAGCAATTATGTTTGTTGTTTTGTTTCTGCGTAACTTAACAAACATAATTGTAACCCTAGAATAATGATATTCTTAAACGTCCCTAGTCTAGTATTATTGTGGAGCGGGTTGCAATAATACATAACGACTAGCATATGTGGAGACTAATATGAGATATGTAGTCTACATATGGGTACAAGTTGGAGAACTTGTGTACTGGACCGACCCACCATGAGAACACTACATGGATCGTTATATGAGTGTCATAAGTGATTCTCATAGTGATCATGGTATATGTAGTCCTTCGACCTAAGATCATCAAGGTTCCCTACATGTGAGTCACATACTTTGATACTTTCCTTTGTTGCTCGTAACTGAGTGAACTTGAAGGAGGTCATTGGGTATGTCACATATCATGCGGAGGGATTTGTATGATCAAGATGGGATTTGTCCCTCCTATGTAACGGGAGTGATATCTTCGGGCCCCTTGATAGAGTGAGACTTAGAAAATGCATGGCCATGCTCGGATGAGTTGATATACGATATCAATGTCATCAGTTTAAGTTGGTCTACTCGGTAATCAAGAAACCAAAGATTGGGCTATACGAGAGTGACACATTCCATGTCTCGTGCTTAGTCTTGATATCTTGGACAAAGGGACAATGGCATATATCGGTGATGATCATAAAGGTTTAGTCGAATCATCGACAATCTTGTCACTTGGGTAGCAATGATGTGTTGCTAGACACCGCTCATTGCTTATGATCATAAATGTGATTTATGATCATTGCCAACGTGGTAAAAGCCTATTGGGTCGCACACATAGAGCTATTTGGATCATTAGAGTGCATGGGCTAATAATTTGGGTTTTGGTTTCACAATAATTTCGTATTAATAATGGGCCCAATAGTTGAGCCATTATTAAGCCCGAAATTAAAGCCTAATTGGATTAGGGCTTTGAAACCCATTAGGCCTGGAAGTTGAGTCTCACTATAAATACAACTTTTAGTGAGAAATTCGCAGGTCTCCTTGCCCTAGCCTCCCAAAAGGACAGCCGCACTCTTCTCTTGCAATTCCTTGGAGGACGCAAGCTAGCACTGCGAGCGCAAGAGAAACGCATCTATCGGGACGTGGTGGAAGCGTGGTGATCCCGAGAGGCTCGTGTGGATACCATAGAGAGCCTGAACACGTCAACTGTTCAGGTTTTGTGATTCGACTCTACAGTTGAGTGAGAGATCTCAATCGAAAATTAGGTATGAAATTTTCGAACACCCGGTTTACCCCGTTTCACTTGGATCCTAGAGGGTTTCGGTTAAATTCCGCTGCGCTGTTTGGCTCCCGAAACCCAACAGGCTCATTTCTTAACCATCATGATCTTGCAGTTATGCTAGTATCAAAATCCATCAATACAACCATTTTAATCTTGATGTTGTTAAATGGTCAAGAACATGGGAGAACCAAATGTCATTGTAAGCCTTGGACCATTCCCTTTCAAAAGAAGGCTTTCTTGTCATTGGGATATTGTTAAGCTATCCAAATTAGAAACTAGAGATAAACATCCATAATCACTAATTCCTTAAAACCTAATCAAGATGACATGTTTTTAAGATTTAAAATTATGACCCTCTATAGACTCCATGCTTATTAAGGTTCCTCTTTAAATGTTAATTATTGCCTATGAAGACACATCTTTTCCTTTTTAGCATGTACATTCCATGAAAGTGGTAACAACATTAAAATCAAATTTTTATAACCATTTAGATGTTAAAGTTTGTTAACAAGGTCATGTAATCATCCTTTGATAATATAGCATAAACTAAAATTCGAGTATATTCCATTCATCCTTTCTAAATGAATATAAACAAGACATTCTCCACAATAGGAGATGTTAAAATTATCTTAACTAAATTTAGAAGATTTCTTATTCAAGAGAATATGTAATTCTCGTTGACACTTTCCAACTTAGCTGAAATATGTGCATGTATTGGCTAGCTTTCTAACCATATGCGCACTACAGTGAATCTTGTTAACATTTACTTTATAGTAATGGTCATATCACGAAGGAATAATTAATCTAGTCCATATTCATACTTTGTTGAAGTGCCAAAAATCAAGCAACTAAATGCATAATGCATATCTTGCACATTACTTGGTTCATCTATTTCAGAAAATACCAAGCATTCCTCTCTTTGATCTAAAATCCTATTTCCTTGGTGGTTTAGATTGGTTACTTGAACACCTCTTGATCATTTAGCTCATGAGGTGGTTTTGCTCCCTAGGATTCTAAGTCTATTTCTTGATGGTGATCATCAATTTAACTATCATAATCACAATCATAATGATCTTGATGATCTACCTTGGTATCTTTAAGAACTAGTGATGACAACATATATTTCATTGGCCTAAAAAATATTTCAACACAAAATAAGTCATATCTAATACTCCTTAAGCACTATATTATACAAACTCAACCTCTTCCAAGAAATATGGCTTATGACGGAAAGTATGAAGTAACACTAATTCAATTGATAACATCTAAAACCTTAATCCAAATTTGATTTCATAAAACCACAAAGATCCTAAGTGAATTGCCTAAAAGATAAGTGAATTAACATATTCTCAAACATGGTGAATCTTAGTTATATTACACATGCGAAGTCAAAACATTTCTAAGGTCCCTCATAAAAAACCAAATGAATTATTTATAACACACTAATACTTCTTTTTCAGCCTAAATGTGTATCACGAGCACAGTACTTTTGAGAGTGAAAACTAGATAGGACTTGTGAAAAATTAGTCATTGATGTAACCATCCTTTAAGAAACAGTGAATTATTATCATTATCATTAAAATAAAACATAATGTACAAAGAAAATTTATATGACAAGCAAAATTTGTACCAAGAATTTAAGAGAAAATTATTCTTCTAAACTAAGTGTGTGTGTGTGTGTGTGTGTGTGTGTGTGTGTGTGTGTGTGTATACATAAATAATATGTATTTTCTATTAAGGAGTCAAGCATGAACCATTCTTCATCTTCAGACTTGAAGTTTTGTCCACTAGAGACACGTATGTGATTTTGAATAATTATCTTGATAATAATTAAGAGTTTTGACCCCTAAATCTCTTATTTATAAAGAATTTTGATTTGGCAAAATAGATACATGATTCATTTATAGTTTGAAGATAATGGAAATTATGTACCTTAGTCACTAGTAACATTTTACTTAGTTTATTTACAATCACAAACCAAACACTTGGTTTGTTTCTTCTTGTGTTTGCTTATCCTTATCACTTCAAACATGATGAATATTAACTCAATTTCAATTAATACTGCTTGAATATCTTTGTTTGTGATGACTTCTCATCATCATTAAGTTTCATATTTGAACTTAGTTAATTGATAACTCCACTTGTGAAGTTAGTAATCTATTTTATACAATAATTAGTATATAAAAAAATAGGTGTATATATTGTCAAAATAAGAAATTTTCAAGCAGTAAAATAAAACAACTTTTCTCCACAAAAAACAAACAAAAAACATGTGCAAGCACTTGTAATCAAATTTATTTTGATAAATTTTCATTGTTTTAATTACTTGTTTTAAATTATCTTATATAAATATTTTAAAAAATATAGAGACACAATAAAAAAAAATCAAATAAAACACATATGCAATTCAACTCACTCTTTTTCATAGCAAATAAGTTAAGAACACCAAGTTCAAAAGATTCACAAATGTATGTATACAAGGCCAAATACCACTAATTAATCTATATGCTTGTCTCAAAGACTTTTAGTTAATTTAGTTGATTTAAAAAATTTACACATGCATACATATTTAAAATTTAGCATCTAAAAAAAATCTCAACATATATGTTTGAGTTAAGGCTAATCCCGTTGGTTTAGCATGTAAAAGGTTTTCAAATAATCTAGTGTTGTCTAAGACAGCATACATACTAAACCTGTAGCTCTAATACTAATGAAGGGAATTTAGTGCAAACAAATAAGAACTTTTATTTCCAAAATCTATAAACAAATAGAAAAATGAAGGTGCGTTTGATTATCACTCTGGAATTGAGTGATATTCTTCTTGATGAACATTTCCTTGAGTAGTTACAAAAGATATGACTTGTCGCAAACTCTCAAGGTCAAATATTTAATTAAATTAAATAACAAGTAACTAAATATGTTATTTCACACCCAATACTCAACCAAAATTGTCTTTATGGTGAGAGAGAAGTGTGTGAAGCAAAATAGAAAAAAAAAAAGAGCATCCAAAAGTTATGTTTGCAGTCATGTTTGCATACTCCTATTGCATATATTTATATAGGTGAATCAACATTTTTAGATAGTCATAACCTTTAATAAAAGAGTTATAGATGTTTATAAAAGGTTATACTAATTTGCCAAGGGGTAAATGTGACTAAAATATTAGTTCTACATGGATTAACTGAACAATAAAAAAAATTTTGGTTTTCGATTACCACTATTAGGTGTAATTTTGGTTTTCAGTTATAACAAAAAATCTACATAAAAATTTGGTTCAATTTTCAGTTTGCTTTAATTAAAATTTGATTAACTAAATAAACTGATTTTTTCTACTAATATTTATGTTTGTGATTTGAATGGATTATGTATGTGATGGATGTTTGTTATGTATTTATGTGATGTTTGGATCTAGAATGAATTATGGATATTTTCTATGTGATTGGAATATATGTTTAGATTGAAATATCTGATTGGATATTTAAGATTTAAAATGTGTATGCATACAATTCAGTTATCATAGTTGAAAACTGAAAAATTAATTTTTGTTTGGTTATTTCAGTTTTTGGTTATTTTGGTTTTCCCCTACAATTTGGTATAGTTGGTTATTAGTATACAAGAGTGAAAACTTAACAAATATGGTTATCTAGTTTCAATTAAAATTGCAAAAAAAAAAAATGATTGATCACCCCTATCAAGAGGTGCTTTTGACCTCTCATAATTTTTTCCCTTGAAACAAAGCCATGATCACACCTTAATATTTCACCTAAGACACGACCCTTTATTAAAAATCATGTCATTTTAGTAACCAAAATAGTATGGTTTATAACTAGCTTCCCAAGAGTCATATGTGTTAGGCTAGACATGTCTAGTCATTTAAAAAACATATCTTCTCATATGGATAGTTATGAGATGGTCATTAAGCAATTTTCCCTCATGTTTAAGGCGTGTATATGCATACATGGCATCTTTTTATTGGTTCCAAGGTGTTGTGGTGTTAGAAACATGTGCCACATCATCCTAACTACCTAACTACATCTAGATAGTGTTAGTCCACTCCTTGCTACCTCGAGCTACCCTAGCTAGTGCAAATCCACCCAGTTGGGTCTAGTTCTCATAAAATGATGTGAGTTGGCTTGATTTTCATCATTTGGAGCTCACTTGGAATTGAGCTAAAACTAGGTCATTTGAGCTAAACTCTAGCTTCCTTTAGCACTTGTAATCTTTTTTAAGCTCCCTTGAGCTAAGTCATGAAACCAATAGCTTGATATCAAACATGTCTTAGTACATTTATGAAATTTCAAGCAATTTTGCTAAACGAATTCCAACAACTCCAACTCGCACTAGATATATTTGATATCAAGTATGTCTTAGTACACTTGGGGAATTGTCAATCACTTTTAAATGCTATTTGGGCTGTCTAACCCTTTGTACACTTCCTAGACTCACATTTACCATGTTTTCTCCCTTAACTACTCCATACAAAGTTTTGTGACACATGAGAAAGGCCCTAGTGTCTTAGTGGAGGCACTTGTTTATTTCCTTGATGTGCCTACATCAATTGGTTCACATTTTATGCCATTTGTTTGCATAGTTCTTGCTAGTCCGTAAATTAACCTCATAAGCCGCTCAATCTTACATTTGCACTTAAAGTATCATTTGTTGATATTGGTGATGCTCTCCTTCCTCGAGGGCCAGGCCAAACCATCTAGACTTAGATAAGCACAAAATAACTAAGTCAATATAAGCTAGCTACCTAATGTACTTAATATGTACTTTTGTAGAAGATAGAATACTGCAAAACTATTATTATAATAACCATACTTTGATATGAGGCTGTCACCCCTTCATCCATTTTCTGGACTTATTATTCCAAATATCCTACATTAATATCCAAGATTTAGTTAGTGAACTTATGTAAAGTCCTATTTAATTAGGTTATGACCAAGTATGGTGAGCATGGGTTATAAGAGTGATCCAGAATTGCTAAGATTACTAAGTCATTTTAATTTAAGTCAACTGACTTATTTTTACTTTTACATCTTTTTTGTGTAAAATTAATTTTATTTGAAAGTCAATATTATGTAGATGTAATAATTCATTTGAAAGCAAATTTTCATGATATTGTTAAATTTTTATGAATTTTTAGTTTTCAATGCCTTAAATTAGAAAAATTCATAAAAATTTAACAAAAAAATTATATTTTCAATGAATTATTGTAATTAAAGATTACAAAAATTATATTTTTAATCGATTATTGTAACTAAATAATATTATCTTTTAATTAAAATTAATTCCAGGTAAAAAAAATGTAAGAATAAAAATAAATCATTTTGAAGTCAATTTACTTCAGTTAAAATGAATTGGGTGTAAAGGTTTTAAATAAAGAGATATGCCGTAAAACCTTTTCAAAGACAACCTAATTTGGGGAGCTTAGTTCTTAAAAAAATATACACTCAGTTATTATAGAAATACACATACACACACACACACACACACACATTAAATACCTAAAAGATTTCTATTTTTTTTAAATAAATACACAGTATATGTTGCAAAAGGATATACATAACATTAATTGCATAAAAGTATATACATAACGTTACTTGCATAAAAATATGTACAAGTATAAGACTATTAGTAGTAGCTAATAAGTGCTCGGTGTAATAATTTAAATTCATTACTTTTATCTATATTGCAAGAATTGATTATTGGGTGTCTATTTTATTCTAAAATTAAATAAGTTGAATTGACCTAAAAACTTATCTATCCACCTAATAACGTGAAATTATAAAGTCTTTAAGATTCTAAAGATTTTAAGAGTGAATCAAAATTTTGCAAGATTTACCATAATTAAATACCTAAAGATTGTTATTATTTTAAATGAATACATAGTATATATGTTACAAAAGGATATACATATCATATATTGCAAAAGGATATATACAACATCAATTGCACAAACGTACATACAAATATAAGGTTATGTTTTTTTTATAAGGTTATCAGTAGTACGTAATAATTATTTAATGTAATAATTTGAGTTCATAACTTTAATCTATATTGCAATAATTGATTAGTGGTGTCTAATTTATTCTAAAATTAAATCAGTTGAATTGTACTAAAAACTTATCTTTGCATATTGCAATTGTAATGTCTTTAAGGTTATTAAGATATTAAGAGTTGAATCAAAATTTTACAATATTCTATTAAATATAAGATTTTACTTTAAATCAAAGTATTTTTTTTATTATGAATCATATAATACTAAGATTTTAATATTTGAAATTGAACCTTACTTAGAACTATAAAGAAAAAAAAAGATTAAATACCAAATTTACCACTCAAAAGTATCAAAAGGACTAAATTTGCCATTAAACTTTCAAAAGTACCAGGTCTCATATTGAACTTTATACTCAAGACCAAATTTACTATTGACATTACAAAAAAATAGCATATTTTCCACTCCTTCATTAAGTGACTGTCAAATTAAAGGTAAAAAATAACAATTTTGGTTCTTAGTCCTTTACATTTCTTCTATTAGTGCCCTAACTTTTCCCATCTAATGATCATACAATCTTCTTTAAGAGAAGAAAGAATACTCCACCGCCAGGAATGTCATCAAGCCATCACTCTGCTGCTATACACTCTTAAACTCATGAACTTTTGTCTTCGCCTTCCTCGTACTCACCATGCAAGCACAATTGGGGCTCTGGACTCAACTCACCCATAACTGACTTGAACCACTCCTTGAAAAAATCGGCTCACTCGATGCGAATAGATCATTTATTTTCAATGGAGAAAGCTGGACAATATACTGTAGTAGTATTTACATATTAGATGTGAAAAATGTAATTATCATAAGTTCAGAGTGACAGCTAATAACTTTTCCTGAAAAGACATTTTGAAGAAAGACTAAGAATTTCTCAAAACCATTAAAATTTCTTATTTTATATGTAATTGTTGCAAGAAGAAATTGAAAGTTTCTTAGTTTGATCTACAAGGCAGACACCTTCCATTTGATTTATCAGTCTTCAATTGATTGAGATTCAATTCAAGCAATACTAATTTTCTAGTGTTTAAGCTATTGTTATCATAATTTGTATATACCTCACTAATTGCTTCTTAATGAACATTTTTCGCCAGAAAACAAAAAAGGAAAAATAAAGAAAAAGAAATAGGAAAAACAATTGGACCAACCTTGGAGTAAGTATCTACAAAAGCGGTTTTCTAAGATAATTCAAATCAGCTTCAATAATGTAAGGAAGATTTTGATGAAATGAAAATGAGAAGTGGCAGAGGAGCTAAGTTTGCAGAGGATAAAGATGAAGAGATCCGTCAAGCAATTGGTTGAAAAAGATGAAATGATCTTCACATAGGCAAAGTTAGGGCAATAGTAAAAGAAATGTGAAAAATGAAGGACTAAAATTGTTTATTTTTCCCTTCATTTCACAATCAATTAATGGCAGTGGTAAATTTAGACTCAAAAGTAAAGTTCAGTATTAAATTTAGTACTTTTAAAAGTTTGATGGTAAATTTGGTCATTTCAATACTTTTGAGTGGTAAATTTAATATTTAATCCAAACAAGTTCACAAACTATAATGTGATACAGTAAAAAAATCACATAGCTAAGCCTTAAGCCATAAGCTCGCATAATCAAACTCAAACAAAGGATACAAGGCAACTATACTATTTAAGCATTTTTAGGGATGCACCATACCATTTTTGTTACAGTTTTATTTACTTGATTATTTAGATGATACACTAGAGATCAGAACAGGTTTATAAACATTAGATTTAAAAAGCAAATGCAACCCATGAGTTTAGGGGGAAAGGTAAAAAAAAGTCCTATAATTTTTACAAGTTTTCTAAGTAAGTCCTATATCTTCAAGATTTTTTGTTTGAGTCATATATCTTCGAAAACGCAATCTCTATTAGTCCTATAGCCGGAAAACTTAACAGAAATCCTATATGATGGATAACACATGGTAAAAACAATGGGAAAATATCAAAATTAGTCATTTAACTTTATAACTTTTCTAATTAAGTCATTAGGTTCCTATTTTCTCACAATTCACCCATGGATTAAAAAGAATTCTAGAACTGTGTAACTTTAATTGGAATGTGCATATTGGGTTATTGCTTTTGTGTTTGAAATTTTCAGAAAATGCTTAAAATAAACCATTTATTCTTATTCTTCTTCTTTTTTTTTCCTAAATAAACTATTATATTTTCTATATTTTAAGGCCATTGATTGCCATTATGTTAATGGAATATACCATGAGAATGAGGATATCGCATCACTTGAGCCATTTAAAAACTAGCACTTTACCTTCTTAACAATCACTTGAAAAAAATTCTTTTAGAACATAATTAATTATTTACAAGTTATCCAACTCAAAAATAAAATTTTAAAAAAAATACAGTATTTTAAAAATATTTTTTGAGCTTATTAACTTATAGAATTTCATTTGATGTACAATTCAAATGAAAAATTAAAAATATTAATTAATTATAGTGTATTAAATAGCTCATTACTTAATATTTTACAGCCAGTTTTGTAATATTTAATTGTACTTTATGGATTCCATTATAAGATGATATAATCTTTTTCATATTAATTCTTCATGCTTTTATAGAAGCTTGAAAGAATAAACGACAAAATTTTACAAAATGAGCCATAAGTATACTATAGAAAGGATATTTATATCAGCAATAACAATATAATGATGATGATTTCACTGATGATGAAAAAATGAATTTATAAACTAATTAATATATAGATATATAGATATATAGGAATATTAATTAATTATAAAATTATGCGGTAGTATAATCAAGCCATCGACATCTGGATCAGGATTGAGGTCATTCAGCTCCAGCTTTCTCGCTAGAACATGATCTCTCTGTTGCTTGGCGGGAGGTTTTTATTTTGCTCCCTGCTAGGAATTCTCCATTTGTATGTTTTTAATTTTTGGGTCAGTGTTATCATTTAAAAGTCAGTATTTTTCAAGTAAAAAGTATGAACATTGTGTCCTTATTCTTCACTCTCAGGGAAGAAAGAGAAAAGAAAATGTAGCGGTTTTATGCTTGAAGGACAACGGCACCAGAAGAGAATATTTAGGATTTTAGGGGTGAGTTACAAAAAAATAAGAATCCTGTGACTTAATTATAAAAGCTACAAAACTAGATGTATAATTTTAATTTTTTTTCCCTTGTTTTTAGCGTATATTTTTTACTACATTAGCTTTCCATCAAGTTTTTTCATTTATAAAACTAACAGAGATTATATTTTTTAAGATATAAGACTCAAACAAAAAATTATGAAGATACAGGACTTACTTAAAAAAATTATAAAAGTTTTAGAACTTTTTTTTGACCTATCCCGTGAATTTAGAAATCCTGTGAGTTACTACTAAACATTTTAGAATTCAAGCTTAATAAATAAAAACTCGAACATCTTTCCTCCATCAGCGTCCAGACGGCATCTTGTACATCAATGGAGCAAGTGTAGCGATAAACATTTGTTTCGTCGATTCGCAAACTTTCTTGACGACCGAAGTCGAGGACGATTGTCGAAGTCTCTGGACTCTGATTGTTTCCGGCAGCTCTAGAGCAATCTCCGCGAGTCACCGTAATATTGTGGTAGGGAGGATTCGAAGAGAGGAAACGCGATGGGGAATTCTCAGTTTCCTCCTTCGGATCCTGAATTCGTCGCCGCTTCGAGAGCTTTCACGCCCAAGGAACTCGCAGACCTCAAATCGCTATTCGTGTCTCTCGCTGCCCAATCGCACAGCAATGGCCGATACATATCGCCTTCAGTATTCCAGGTTTTTTGCCCCTCTACCCTTTTTATTCTTTTTTCCTTGCACCAATTTGACTGCCAATTCGTGTTATGGGCTTGATGAATTGATGGGAGGGTTTTGGATTAGGATCACTTTGGCCTAAGAGGCTCTCTGGGAGACAGGATGTTTGATCTAGTCACGCGGCATCGGAATGATCATAAGCTCAGATTTGAAGACCTTGTAATTGCCAAAGTAATCTCGTTTTTAAGGTGTTTTTTTTTTTCTGGTTTATGGGTTTCGGTTCTTAGATGTCCAGAGTCACCATCTGGCTCCTGAATTTGGGATTCTTTTGCTTATTACAGGCAACTTATGAGAAGGGAACTCATGATGAAATAGATGAATATATTTATAAATTGTTGGACATCAATGCTGATGGAATTTTGGGGAGGTAGTGTCCCGATCATGTTCCCTGAGTTTGATTCCACTATTTCAAGCATTTCAGATCGTTAGTTTGACTGACCTTTGAGAGTGAGTGCTAGTTGATGTTTGTATCTGATTCGTGAACTTTGAGAGTTGCTACATGGGGTAAGTTCAGAATTTTGAGCTTCTGCTGGAGAGTGTTAAGTTCATATCACCCTATAATACCAAAGTGCTTGGTGGAGATAAATTGAACTGTGTGACATATAAATTCAGAGAGAAGTTGATATGAACTGATGTATGATATGCTGATTTTTTCTTTCTCTTTTGTGTGTGTGTGTTTGGGGGGGGGGGGGGGGGGGGGGGGGGGGGGGGGGGGGGGGGGGGGACTTTTTTTTTTTCTGCTATTGTTTTTTTTTTATTTTTTTTTTTTTTTTTTTTTTTTTTTCTAGCAATTAATTTTAGTTTGAGACTTTGGACTTTTCTGAATTCTACCTCTTGTACGTCAGGTCTGATGTGGAATCTGCCTTGGGAATAATAATTGATACTGTATTCTTCTCAAAAAGTGCTGAAATTGGAGGAAATTCACGAAGTGATGCTGCTAGAGCATTTCTTGATGCAGCATCATTTGCAAGAGATGATGGACAGAATGGAGAGAGGATGTCTTTTGACAGTTTTAGAAGCTGGTGTAGTCATATTCCGTCAGTTAGAAGGCTCCTTGGAAGCCTTCTGATACCACCTAGCTCAGGTTCTTAATTTATTTCTGAAAATTTTGGTTAATTGCTTCTGGTTTTTTCTGGTGTCATCTTTCAACATAGCAGATGAAAATTTTGCTTTTTCATAGTAAGTCTACTTCGCTTCTGACCAGGAAATCAAACGGTTGGAATGGCAGCATGCATAATCTAGGTTTAAGGTTTGTTCTTGGAACTCAGAATAATAATAACAGAATAACTAGGGCAGCAAGAATGTCTTAAGATCAAGTCTCCATTATAGGAGGCCAGGTCAAACCAGGATCCACGATATTGAGAGGACATATTGCAGCCAATAAAACATCTGGCTCGTGCAACACTGCATCAGACGTAGACATAACTGGGATAAACTAGTAGCCCAATGAAGACATCCTGCAATTTGCTGCTCTTTTGCTAATATCTAAACATCTTCTGTACACCTCTGCTTTGTCCCAGTGGTTTCACATTGCGTATTAACGTTGTTAAGGGTCAGGGACTGGTGAAGTTTTCTACTAATGCTGTTAGGTTCTGCATGGTGGAGTTTCAAGAGCAAAACTTTTGTAGTGACTACATTTTCTCTCTGATTCATTTGATGGAAAGCCAAAGGACAGACAAGTTTTGCATTAGATTTTATTCAATGTATGTTGAATATGCAATCATGTAATGTGCCTGCTGGGTATGTTATATCATGTTTGTAGTATATTGCTTCCGAACGTTCAAGTGTATTAGAGTTAAGTGTCTGATCATGCTTAATTCATGTGGAATCTCC
Organism: Aquilaria sinensis; assembly: GCA_005392925.1. NCBI lineage: Eukaryota > Viridiplantae > Streptophyta > Magnoliopsida > Malvales > Thymelaeaceae > Aquilaria > Aquilaria sinensis. Next base: position 752,040 of record SMDT01002914.1, on the reverse strand, counting down.
TCCCAGATGGTTCTGACATATGGGGTTGGCTCAGTTTAAAATCTAATCCAGCTTAAAATTTGAAACCGGGTGCTGGAGCATGGCTATTTTCTGATCTTTACTGTTTCTACCATGTGCAGATAGATTGGGATCTCAAGTTCCTAGGTTGCTATACCCAGCAAATGTTGACTCCAGTATGTTGTTGTTGACGGAGGAATATGCTTGGCACATAGGAGGAGGTCTATCTCCACAAGAGCTTGATGAGTGGACACTTTTGTACCATAGCTTGTTAAATGGTTTAAGTTTCACCACATTTTTGGGCAACATATCGTAAGTTGATTTTCTTCTTTAAACTTTCAATTGCTGTATGGATATCATTCTTTCCTTAGTCAGATTTTCTGACAAGCAAGCATCTGGCAATCTTCTATTACCAATTGCCTCACTGAAAATATAGTAAATGCTTACTTTTGGTGTATAGTTTGTCCATCAGTCCATGATTGTAGAAACCTCTTTGATCTTGTGAACATTGTTAATCTTTCTGAGTTTTCCATCAACATTTAGCTATTTAAACCTCTTCAACTTGTATAGATAGCTCTATAACCTATGTATCTGCATATGGAGAAAAACAAACTTAAACTAACTGTTAAGTTGCTAACTTTCACATAACAAACCAGAGATGAATCCCACTTCCTTATTGCTTTTACTAGAATACTTTATCAACTGGCTAGTATATCCACAGTAAGGAGCTGCTTCCTTGTCTAAATTACTTGTAACAACTGGGTATGCTCCTCCCATGTTTGGTTATTGGGCTCATGTTATTACATTAAATAGAATGTTAGTGTCAAACCTTCAAATCCTTTATGTCAGTGTGTGATATGTTCTGCTCTTGCTATCTTCCAAGAGGGTGTAAGCACCAAGAATTGCAAGGTCTATAGGTTATCTGTTGCTGAATCTATTTGATGGAACTGCAGGAATGACAGTGGGCCGACACTCTTGATTATAAAGGATAAGGAAGGTTGCGTATATGGAGGTTATGCTTCTCAGCCTTGGGAGAGACATGGTGATTTCTATGGGGACATGAAGTCTTTTCTCTTCCAGCTCTACCCGACGGCATCCATTTTCAGGCCTACTGGGGCAAATAATAATTTACAATGGGTATGTTTTTCTGAATGATTCATGAATTCAGAAGATAAGATGGATTCGTTTTAGTATGACTCCCCGCCAATCTTAGAACTTAGAACCTAGATTTTCGTGGACATTTTACTGTTTGGATTAGTTACAATTTTGCCCTTGAGGTTTATGTGATATTACACTTCTTCAAGTTTCAGAAATATAAACTTTGCCTCTGCCTCTTTTACATTGTTTGGCAGCAATTTCCAGAATCTTAATTTAAATTGAACAACAGTCATTTTTGAATAATTTCAGTTTGTATGGTACTCTTTTTATAATTAATGGACGTTTCAAATTTTCAATTTTTTCTTTCTGTAACAATAAAACGGGTTTTTTTTAAGAGGGTAAAGTGTAAGACAAGGGGGAAAGTACATATTTTTGAAATAGTAGAGGACAAAGTATAATATCACTTGAACCTCAAAGGTAAATTGTAACTAACCCTTACTGTTTATATTCATCGCCAACCATGAATCATGGGTTTCTTTTTTGTTCATGTATTGTATGCCTTAAGGCTAAATGGGGTAAATGCACCATTAGCCGCAAAAAGTTGGTCTTGAACCTCCATTTTGTTGCATAGTGGTCTCAAACTTTTATAATGCGTTGCATATTGGTCTCTAATCCTAGGCAAAACTAAGTTTGAAAAATTGATAGCTTAGATGGTCCATTAATTATGAAAAAGTCATGATACAATTTGAATTTATTGGAAGACAGTCACTGAACATTTTGAATTCGTTAACTCTCATGTAATCATTTGATGTCTACTTTTTAAATTTACTCAATAACTATCTTCCCATAAATTCAACCTATGCCATAAATTTTTTACAGTTAATGGACTGTTAAATTATCATTTTTTCCACGTAAATTGGATTTCTGTGCCAATTTAGTGTTGCCTAGCACTACGGACTGACTACGGACTAATATTCAACAAATTATAAAGATTTGGATCAATATGCAATGAAATGAAGGTTGAGAACCAATTTGCAGTGGAAATTAAAGGCTTGGGACTAATCGTGATTTTCACCCTAGCTAAATATACGTGTTTGTATTGGTGTGTAAATGTTGTATGCAAAATCTCAATATCTGACTTTCTCGTGTTGTGCAGTGTGCAGTGAACTTCAGTTCCGATAGCATCCCAAATGGCATTGGTTTTGGGGGGCGCGTAAATCATTTCGGACTATTCTTATCAGCAGGCTTTGATCAGGGGCATGCCTACCCCTGCACCACATTCAGCAGTCCATGCCTTGCAAAAACCAACAAAATATACCCTGAAGTGATAGAATGTTGGGGAGTTGCCAGGGGAGATCAGCACAAAAAACTCAAAGCTGTTAAGGGTACCGTGTTGGAAAGGTTTAAAGAGGACCGATCTATGCTAAACATGGTTGGGATTGCTAATGCAAGTGAATGATATGGTAGTGATGGGGCACCAACTTTAGCATGATCTAAGGGTTATTTAGAGTTGGTGTTTATAGAGGTATTTTAACTTGTCATGTTTGGTCTTCAACCGGGTGCCCTCCTTGCATGTTTGTGAGTGTGCTTGTACCTGGTTAATGTATCTTATAAAGCCTTTGTAGCGGTTTGATGGGAAAAAGGTACAAATTTCCATTGATGTATTAGCCTTGAAGCAATTTCGCTATTTAACTTTTTCAGCTTAATTTTACTTTTCATTTTTTCCGTTGAAACAATTTCACTATTGCCTCTTAAAAAATGTTAGTAGCAGCAGAGGGTACCAACTAAAGCCAAAATGCTACTGAGGCTACCATTGCAAATTGCACCCTTTACAACCTATCCACCCAAAGAAGTGGTCAAATTACATTTTACCCCTAACTTTTCTATAACATACTTTAATCCTGTACTTATAATGCTCCTTAATATTAAAAAAAAAAAAAAACAAAGAAGCTAAAATGAGGCCAAGGTCATTTCATGCAAACTCAGTCAAATGAACATGTTTTTGCACCGTATCACTAGGTCATTGTGGGTCCCTTTTTCTTTTGCCTTAAAAGTTATAGCTTATTACAATCATGCCACCTTTCTAGCACTTTCCCCAGTAAAGATAATGGAATCCAAAGCAATTACAGGTTTTGGGAGTGGAGTAGAAATCAAAGGGACGATTGGGAATTTTGCAATTGATGGCGTATCAACAGAAAATCGAAAAGCAAACTTGTCCAGTGGCGATGACTGGATCTACGATGTCTCCATCACCAAACTAAATCCACGACAGCCGCCATATCCCCACAGCGGCCATGAGATCTCCACATCTACAATGGCAAGATCGAATCTCTACATCTACAACAGCAATGACTGGATCTCCATATCTACTTCGACGAGATCAAATCTATACATCTATGGCAACAAGAACAGATCTCTACATCTAAAACTGCAGATGACCGTATTGCCACGCTGCCTCTCCCCAAATTGGCCAAGGGTAGAATCCGTTTGTTCATATCAGTCAGTATCAATTCAAAAAGCAATGTCCAAGCGGCTGGTCAAACTTCATGGCAGGGCAGACAGAACACATACTCACTTTCTCGTCTCTGTGATCATCAAGCTCACTGTAATCCACCTCGGTCGAATCAGTGAAATAGGTGGAGAGGATGTACCATGCAATAAGCTTTGAGTTGAGGGGAGTTGAGGGGCAAAATAGACAACCATAGCGTAGTCCCACCAGCTAGAACAAAGAAAGTTGCAAATAATACGTTTAACACAAGCGGCTTAACTCCCACCAAACAGGCTGAGCCAACAGCCTTCAAATCTCTTTTTCCCCCTCTGGTGTCCCGACCAAAAAGTGTGCAGTACATGATGAGGTTAAAGAGGGGCACTGCAGTTGTAGCATGATAACTGGCACCTGCTGCCTCCAAGTAGTTTAAAGACTTCGGTGCAGTGTTGAAAGCAATACCAGAAACAAAAAGTGCATTACCTACAGTGCAATCGTTTCTTCTATTAAAGCCTATGCAGCACAACATGCACACAAATGCTCTAACCCAGATGTTCCTGGACATACCAAACACCTGGCAACTAAACTAGGTCAACATGATATCATAGTTAAATGTGTTTTCCCCCCTAGTGTCCCAGACATAAATATGCAGAACATGAGTTGGATGAGGCAATTCAGTGGCAGCATGAATACGAGCTTGATGGGTCCCGACTGCTGATACTGGAGGCAGCACAGAGTTCTAGCTTCAAACGTTTTTTTTTCCTGAACAGCAACCCCCACAAGTACCATCACAACAGAATACATAATATAGTAAAAAACCAGGCATAGGCCAATCATGCCTAAGGTCACATGGTTCATGACAAAGATACTACAGATAGGTCTTCTAATGGCAAAGGATAAAGCAAAAAGCTCTAACATAGCCAAAGCAAAGACATCGCAATATTAGAACACCAAGGCTGAAATAAGCATAACACTTCATTTCTAATGTCCAAAGCTATATTTAACAAAAATTTTCAAGTTACCACTTCAAGCACAATTGCACGCACAAAGTTCCACGCCTATATGAAAGTTGCGAAATCAAAAGCCGAAAATAGAGAACCATAATCCCCAACGTCAAATCTAAAACTACATTAAAAAAGTTAAACTCAAGCAATTTCCAGATACCCAAAAAACCTCCTCAGTATCTCCTACCACGGCCGTAGACAGCGGGAGCCGCGACAGCAGCAGGATCGACCTGCACGACACCGGGAATATCACTCATACCCAGAGCCGTAAGCATTTCGAGAGTCTCCTTGTCGACCTCGATGTTGTCGATCTTGATGGCGGACTCTTCGGGGACAAAATCCATCCGTCGCTCGCGCTCCTCCTCCTGGAGCTTGAGCGAGATGCCGCGAACTGGGCCCTTCTGGATTCGCTTCATGAGATGGGTGGAGAAGCCGGCGATCTTGTTACGCAGGCGCTTCGATTGGATGATAGCAACCTCCTCCAGGACCTTCTTATTGGTGTGGAAATCGAGTGTCATCCGAGAATAGTACTTCTCGATCAACTGGCGAGAAGACTTCTTCACCGTCTTCGTCCGGACACGACCCATTGGTGACTGCTCAGGGATCGCTCGCTTTCGCTGCTACTCTGCGCTGCCGGAGGAGGAACGTATGGAGATGTACGGTTAGGGTTTTGTGTTGCATCTTATAAATGCCCATTCCGAGGATAAATGGGCTTCTCGGACAATTTTGGGCTTTGTGGGTCGCTTCTAACTGAGAATGAGTTGTACATGGATCACGTGGACGATTTTTCTAGCATAGCAAAAACTGACCCGACCCGAAAACATCTACTGATCCACCTGAATTCAAACATGACCTGAACTAATTTGATAAAAAAAGCCAATGACCTGAACTCAGTTGTACTCAACCTGACATGAACCCAAACCCGATTAAAGTGAAACCTTAAAACATCTAAAACCCAAAATACCTGAACCCAAATTGGACTAAGCCCGAATTGGCTCGAACCTGAAATAACCTGAACCTGAAGTGAGCAAAACCGGAGGCTGACTTGACCCAAACCCAAAAAGACCCGAGTCTAAACCTGACAAGACCCGATTTATACGATTTGTTGAATTAGCCCACAACTTTGTGAGATCATCAGATTTTCCCTTATAAAATTGCCAGATTTATCTCAAACTCTTGAGAATTGACAGATTTGCCCCAAAATTTTTAATTTTACTTAGAACTTTCTAAAAACTTTCAATTCATACCCAAGCTCTTTTGTTTCGCCTACATTGACCTCAAACGACCTCTAAGGCTCCAAATTAGTGCTTAAATTAAATTAATTCCTATTTTGATCCAAAATAATAATTCTAAATTCTTAAAAAATTATAACTTCAAGTGAGAACATAATTTAAATGTATATGATTCTACCAACTTCTTAAGTTCTAAAATGACCAAGTTTATAGTTTTATGGATCGAATTTTGGAAAGTTTTGAGTTAGGTATTTTTATTAAAATAATTGTATATTAATATATTTTTATATAGTTAAATTAAAATTTTTAGATTTTCTTATGCCTAGTAATTTTTTAGTTATGAGGTACCTAAATTTTGAAATTTTCATTTTAGTCATTCATAAAAATTGTAACATGGATCTATAAACTTTTCAAATGTCTGCATAAAAAAAAAAAAAAATCAAATTCTTTAATTTAAATTTTAGCTGAATCTAAATAAAATATTGAATTAATCTAGTTATTCCAGCTTATACACCAATAACCCGATTAGACCCGAATATCAACCCGAATTTGACCCGAAATCCAAATAACCCAACCTGAAGTTACTTGAGACTGAAATTGACCCGATCTGAATTAAACTTGAATTTGAATAAGACTAACCCAAACCTAACTTGAACCTGAAATCTACTCAACTTAGAATCAACCCGAGCCCAAATAACCTGTCCTGAACCCTAATTGATGCTAACCTAACTAAACCCGAAGCTTAATGACTTAACTCAAACCCAACTTGACCCACCCAATTGTCATCCTTAAGCATCAGTTTGGAAATTCTCTAATTGGCTAAGACTGTACATTTCAAAGTGTCATATAGCTCTTCAACAATTACAACATCACACTTGAACAATTGGTTTTGATAAGTGATGCAAACCCACCAAGCTCACAAAGCTCAAAGAGACTGTTTGACGATCACCAATGGGCCAGTCATTAGAAAAAGGGTTAAGGAGCTAAAGATGACACTTCAATATTTTATTGAACAACATTTTGAGGATCATAAGGCTGAAATCATCAAAGGTGGCTAAAAGAGTTAAATTGGAGCAATTTGGAGGCTCATGGTATAGGTGCACTTAAGACCACACATGCATCCTTGGAGCATGCGCCGTAGTGCCTACAGATACCTCAGGAGCATTATACACCCCAAGCAACACTAAGGGCCATGGTGCACCCTTGGAACGTTGAACCTTGTAGAAGACCTTAGAAGATCTAAGAGGGCTTTAGGTGCACACCGTGGATGCCAAGGGGCTCATTTAGGACTGTAGTGTACATCTACATGGTTTCAATTTTAATTGTATTAAAATTACATGTTTTGCACATGATTAGGTAGGAAATATGCTAATGAAACTAAATAGGGCTACTTTTGCATATTTTATATGTGTTTGTGCTTATTTAGGACTTCTAGCTACAAACTACTTCTATTTCATTCTAGATTAGGACTTTTACTTTACAAAGACCTAGGAAAACTTTATGTAAGGTTGGATTTATGTGTATTTGAAATAAGTAACATTAATACAATTTTATTGCTAGAGAGTTTCTTTTCATTGTTCATTATGAATTTATTTTTGGCACCTAGGGAATTTACATGTCCTTTGTGTATTCTTGCTACGCTTCTTGTTTCTATACATAGGTTGAGTAAAGGTGGGGTTTTTCCAGTCACTTGGATGCCATTTGTGGATCTTGTAGCATGTTGGGGAGTTTCTTGGTCTATATACCAACAGTGTTCCTATCAATAAGTTGACGATTTGTTATGTTCATAATTTATTGTAGGCATTTAAATAATGTGTTATAACTTTATTTCTAAATAATAAGATGAGTTCTAAAAACTAAGAAAGCTTTCAAGAATAGCTTGAACTATAAGTAAAAAAGGGTTTTGCGGACCTCAGGGCTTAATGTCTGAAAAAGATCCTCTGACATTATAGTTAGATAATAATCATATATGGTAATGGAAAAGACGAAAGAATAATTAGCCCTACCTTTGTCTATCACGTGGTTGTTACTTATAAAGTTCATATTAGTGTGATATTCTTAGTATAATTGTAGCATGATTGATACTTGTCATTATTGAGTTGTTGTGAGCACAAGAGTTTTAAATTTATAACTTTTAGTCACTTGCAAGTGAACAATGTGTTGTGTACAAGTGGTGAATGCAGGTCTCATCTTAAGAGATAGTGCAATTTCACAATGAACAACAAGTTTTAGCTATTGAATCACTAAATGAAGATAAAGTAAAGGTTGAATGTTGGGTTTAGATATGGAAGAAATAAAGATGCAAAAATGCAAACTAAATGCTATGTGAAAATGAATGCTCACTGCTCTAACTTAAACTAACTTTAATTTGACTAACTTAACAACTAAGTCTCTCCCTAGGATGAATTCGCCTAACTTTGCTACCCAAGCTAAATTGAGGAACTATGGTCATTGCTACTTAGTGTGGTGTAAGAAATCTAAAATCAATACCCATTTTTCTCAAGATAAAGGCATACTTTCCTACATTTTAATTGTGAGTCTTTCTTAATCTCACAAATTAAATTGAGGTGGATTAAGGCCTAATCCTTCAATTACACCTAATGGGCAGCTTGATTGTCTCTAATCTAACTAACCTACCATGCTCTTCTTTAGTTCCACTACTTCTTTCCTCTCTCTCAAGACAAAGAAATGATTGAGATACATGTATGAGGAGATCAATCACATACATGAGAAACTTAAGAGAGAAGCAACTCAAGGCAATTTCCATAAAATACCTCAAGATAACATTAAGTAGCAAAAGCTAAAGTTACATCCTGGAGAGTTCAAGAACACTACTCCATAACAATTCCAAAAGAATCCATAGAAATGTAATACAAAGAACTCATGAAAAACATAAAGGAAGAGAGAAAAGGAACCAAAACCCCCTTGAGGCTCTAGTTTCCTAGCTCCTTAAAAGTGCCTCAAGCTCTTTCAAGATGCTCCAATGGTGGCTCCAAGGAAAGCCAAGAAGTAGAGTATGGAACCCTAGCACTTGTTCTACAATTCTAGCTATAGAGAATGGCCTTCAATATACCAAAAATCTTCTCTTTGTCTCACTTAACCTATTGGATAAATTCCCTCTTCCAATAGTAAGCTAGAATTCAAATGGGAGAGTTGGGGACCATTTTTTCTAGAATTGTTGGTGCCACAGTACCAGAACAGGGCAATTGGTGGCGTTGTAGTGCCAAAAATCAAGTTCCTGGTGTTGCAGCACTACGGCATCATTTTGCGAAAGTTGGATAGGGTGGATTATTCCTTGGCACTATGGCACCACAGTGTGTTCTGACGTTGACTTTTGCATGTTCAAATTTTGCTTCAGTTGTCCCAATTTTGTTCTAACATTTCCACGATACTCTCCAACCTACAAAAAGATGAAACAAAACAAGAAACATTGAAAAATGTGGCCTAAATTGGTAGAAATCAAAGGTTAAAGTTGACAAAAAATCAACCAGTTTGACCAACCAAAGATTCACTTAACAACTCCCTTAAACATAAACAAATGCTAGTCCCTAGCATGGCTATCCTAGAAAACAAAACAACAAAAGAAAGAAGCTACAATGTCAACCAATTGCCATATGTGGACATCTCCAAATTGTAAATTCAAATCAAAAGAAGTAATAATGATTAAGGAAAAGAAGACTTTGCTATTTATGGTGGAACCTTGGAGGGGTTACACCCTTACTATTTATGCTCGATTTTGGAGTAAAGTTGTGATGTGCAATACAAGTAGCCTATACTATGCTTCTCTACCATAGGCTTGCAAGGGAATCCAACCCCTCTCCCCACTAAATTCCCTTAAGGAAGTTGCATGGAACCCAAGACTTACATGGTTTTTTCCAAAGTTGTACGGGGGTCGAGCTAAGTAAGAAAGTGGTATCAGATAGAGGCTTTATAAATGGAGTTGGGAAGGTAAATCAAGCACAAACTATAGGCACCTAGAATACGCAACAGAAGTACAACAACTAAGTCCTTAAGCAAGAGCACAACACCTTAAAAAACTCATAAAACCCAAAACAAGATGGTATGCCACTAATGCTAGTCAATTCTTGAACCTTTATTTGAACATTCACAAACACACACATTTTTTTATTTTATTTGTTTTTGTTTTTTTTTGTGGGTGAAGACTTTTTCTCAATGAATTCACCCTAAGCTTTTTTCTTGAGACACAAGAAACTTACTTAAGGTTCAATAACCAACCTTTTATTTTAAAGCTTAACCTTGCATACTCAACTTCATATACCACACACAAAAACCACATATAACTTGAAGCACAAGTTACCTCAATTTGCCCAAGTCCCCTCCCCCCAAACTTATTCTTATTACTAACCCACACAACCCAACAATTCCCTCTCTAAAGCCCATAGCTCATACTTAACAACCTTAGATAAAAAATAGTATACAAAATAAGGGAAAATTTCATAGTATGGTTTTAAACAAAAAATTAGGCACATAAGCTCAAAGGGGCTTACTAGGGGTCAAATTCATAAAGGATAGCTTTTTGGGAAAGTGGTTTACCCTAATCAACCAAATGAACCTCAAATTCCACACAATGGACATAGGTTTGTACTAGTCCCCAAGAAAATTCTAGATCAAAGCATAATACAAGCATTTCAAGAAAGAATAGTTCATAGTATCCGTGCAAACACTTAAGGCCAAAAAATCTCACCAAGCAAGGTTCCACAAAAAATCTCAAAACCAACTTTTTAAACTTACCAAAACTTGCTAGAAAGTTGAACCAACAATCAAATCCATTCACATGCAACAATGGTTTTCATTGGGTCCCTAAAGAAAAACAAGCAACCTATATGTGACTACATGCATCCTAAATGCAACTAATTCAATGACAAGCAAGGAACCACCAAGGAGATGCACAACAACAACAACCTAAACTAATGACAATCAAACAACAAACAATCACTAAGCACGATTGTCAAGCATGTTAGGTTCATTACCTAATACTTGGCCCAGGCCAAGGAAATACAGAGAAACACTATAAAAGATGATGAATGCAAAGCATAGTGGTGTTTGTGCTAAAATGAGGACTTTCGGGTTCTAAATGCACAAAGAAAATGTTCATGGGAAATTTGCAAGAAAATAAAGCAGGAGGACTAAAATGCACACTTAAACTAGTGGTGCTAATGAAACTACAATTTTAGAGTGGGAGTTTTGGGCCATGCAAAGTTGTGAGAGGACTAGTGTGTTACTAGGCTAGTTTTGGTAAAAATCCAATGATGGCTAATCAAATCATGTTCCCCACTAAGGTATTAAGGCATCATTACCTTGGATTACCTAATTAGTACTTGTACAAGTACTTGGCCGGTTATTACATGGGATTAATGGTCACTTTGGACTCTTTTGGAGAAGTACTTGGCAATGTGAGCCATGAAGTGATATTAATGCTGAGACATGCCTATGTTTTAGTGACAAAAAAGAAGCTATGGGGACTTAAGGACTAAATGGTGCCATGTAAGATTGGTGAGGCCGAAAGCTAGCTTATTGCCACTTTGATCACATATGGCTTAATACCGGGCATGCATTGTTCCACTTAAACCATTTGCTTTCATTTTGGGTTTCCTTCTCCTTGGCCGAAACTAGTTCTTGGTTGTGTTCTTGAGCTTTCCACTTAAAGGGTTTGCAATTAGAGCACAAAGGAAGCAAATTGGAGCTTGAGAGAAGGAAGCTAGCTTGGAGTCTTTGGTTTCAGCACTTAGCAACTCAAGATTAAGCTTTGTTTTGAAGAAACAAGGAATGGCCGAGACATTTCAAGCTTGGTTTTGAGGTAAATACTTGTGTTTTCCTTGAATACATGGTATAGATTCCATGAACAAGGGGTGTTGATGCCTAATTGATGATATGTTAGGCCAATTGTTGAGGAAAACGTTTTAGACTCAAGCTAAACCGAGACTACTCAAGCTCATATTGAGGTAGGGTTCACTAAACTACTTGATTACTTGGTAGTATACCATGATTCAAGTGTTTAAAGTACTTAAGTGATGGTTAAATATGCTAAATGACCTTAGTTACGTGATGGGCTATTGTGAAGATTCGGTTATGATTGTTTAGCTAATTAACTATGGGCATATGTTAGAAATCCTAGTAAATGAGGCCAATTTGCTCGGCATTTCGGAGCTCTAATGGATGTGGACTTTATGTTGAAGTTTGATGTGCAAATGTGCACAAGGACACATGCTATGGTATTTGGCTGAATGGTCTTAGTGGTGTGTGAGTGTGTTCTTTGTGTGCTTGAGTGATTCTTTGTGCTTGCTAACCATTTACTTGCTATTATGGGTTATATGTCTCGGACATGCTAGTATGTATATATATATGTTGTGGTTTTCTTGTCTTTGTGTCTTATTTTTGCTGGACATCATGAGCAAATGGAGGTTAAGTCTTGAGTTGTATACTCGGCTTAACTAAATAAACTCTGTAATGAGTTGGTAATAGTAGTGAACTCTACTGAGTATTAGTACTCATTGCCCATACTTTGATTTTTCAAGAAAGGATATTCGGCCTGAATAGTGTAGCTTGAGTTTTGCTATTGTGTTGTGCTAGCTTTGCTTGTGAAATAAGGTATGTGCCAATGTGTGCTTGGCTTGATTAACTTGTACATTACAAGTCTTTATTGGAGTTGGCCGAGACTTATGTCTTGAGTTGTGCAGGATTGTGGAGTGGGACTTGTCTAGGTGGGCAGCATGGATATGTGGACACTTGCTCTGATAATAGTTTTCACCTTTATGACCATGAACATGGTCATAGGTTTGGTACTACAGTGTGTCTTGCTTTATGGCATACTTAAGGTGTTGTTTGAGAGGTGATGGTCTCGGTTGTAATATAACTTGGCATGAAAAACTTTGGAATCATGGCATGAAGCCATGTATGTGTACTAGGTAGACTACTTTTGTATGTACATATATGTAGTCTCGGATGTTGCCTAGTTTTTGTGGTACATAGAGTACCTTAGTAGGCCAAGTTATGTTTGCACTCATGTTATGGTTTTGGACTTGTAAATGATGAATGATTATGAGCTTATGTATGGCTTGTTATGAATGTGAAACATGTTATCTTGTGAACCTCCTTTGTACCTATTATGGCCGAATGTACATGTGCACTCAAACATGAGTTTTGAAAAATCAAATGATACCTTAGGCTTCTTGGTTGCCATTCAAAAAATAGCTCACTTGATTGCACACATCCTAAGCACTTAATTTCATTGAGTGTTGCCTTGCTTGTAATGCAAGTTACTTATTACAACCTTGCTTGTCTTGCAAGTTACTATTTTTGGCTCTACTTCTGCTGCAAGTAATTGATTGGATTCTTTTCATAAGCCTCCTGGGCCACCTCCCAGGTTAATTACCTTAAGAAAATAAGACTTAAGGATTAGTTACTTTGGTTGGCCGAATTGAAAGTTCTAATAACACTCCCTAATAACACTCCAGGATAACCTTAGTTGGGTGAGTGTAGTACAGAGTGTTTGGGCTAGGGCCTGTGTGAGGTGTGACAAAGTAACCTCACCAAACTTGAAGAACATCATTGCCCTCAATGAAAGTAAGGAAAAGAAAGTTTAAAGAATCATACTTGGGGGGAGAATGTTCCCACCCCAACTAATCTTCATCCATTGTGTGACAGGCAGAAGATGTGCCGACGTCAGGTCTAGAGGGTGGGAAGGTGGAAAGGTCATGTGTAGCAGAGAAGTGAGGGTAGAATGGAGGGCGTGGCTCAATGGGTAAGGAATGTACCATGAGTATGTAGAAGGGTGAAAATGAGGTAGGATTGGGGTGTAGGGTGGGTACTCAGGTGGAAGATCCGATTGTTGTTGCTGATGGCCCCATCGGACTTGGTTGGAGACCGTTTCTGTCTTGCCAACTAGGAGTGCGAACCTTTCCCTTATCTTCATCGCCATGGAATCGAAGCTGCCCACAGAGACTCAAATCACCAAGTCCTCATGCTACTCATTCATCAAAAGATACATCTTGTTCAAAGCCACAGCTAATGACTCGGTGGTTGCTAAAGTGGTCAATAAGGATGGGCTTAGATGACACTCCCTCACCCTGATCCTGATCCTTCTCCCTGGCCTTTTTCTGTGCCTCCTGCTCCTGATCTTGATCCTCCTTATCTTGTTGTACCCTACCTTGTAGCTTGGTGATAGCAATAGGATGCACGGTGGGGGTGTATAGGAGAGGATCCTATAGAAAGAGAACCCCAACTTTATGGAGAAGCTCTCTGATCAATTGGGGAAAAGGTAGGTTATCTGTCTTTGATTTGGAGACCCACAAGAGGTTCTGGTAGATATAGTGGCCAACATCCAACTTCCGGTTTGTGGTGATGCAGTTTAAACCTTTCACCGAATTGGGAGTGACATGACTCGAATGTGTGGATGGGGTGAGGAAAGCATTAACAAGGTGATTCCATGCCTTTATCTTAATGACGAGGGCCAAAAAAGGGACATGAATCTTCCTCTAAATGTTGTCATGACTTCGGGCCCATTCCACCTTTCTGCCACAAATGGCTAGAGCCTTTTCATTCAAGGATGTGTTTGAAGGAATCAACAACATCTGGGTTGATCTAAAAGTGTACATTAATGTCCCTAGAATTAACGGAGATGTAACAACCCCACACAAAAATCTTATGAGCATGAACACGATAATGGTGAGAAGCTCTTAGATTGGCGTAAAACTCCATAACCAAAGTTTTAGGCAATTGAATTCTCAGGGTCATGCACCAATGTTCCCATCCCATTTTTTTATGACTACCCGAATGTTGTCACTTTCTTGACCTAGAAGATCAAACCCCCTTTTGGTGTGAGTTTCCGAGTCAAGAACCCTGGAAGGTTTTCTTTGCCTTCTTGCTGGCAAACTGGTCTCAGTCCAACCTTTGCCTTTGGAAATTTTCCTCTTGGATCCTTTTTCCCTTGCCCTTTTCCTTTAAGGTGTCCATGGGAATTGAATTCCTTGGTATTGTTCCTACAAAAGAGACAAGATGACATAAAGGCATTTCCAAGTTAATTCCATAAAAATATCTGAAGCACAAAATCACCATCCATAATCAAAGTAAGCATCATCCAACATAAGCCTTTACCAAAAATAAGGCGCCAAGATATTGGCGATTTCCAACAAGAACAACACTTTGGAACCTTCAACTCAAGCATCAAGCAAGACTTACTAGACCAAATGCATTAAAGTATGTTATACAATACATTGCAACATGTCATTTTCATGAAGCATTTAGTACCAACAAATGATTTAGGTACAAAAGCAAAGTTAGGACATGTTATACGCACTACCTAGTTGCTATTCAATCCAACACATCAAGCAAATAATGCTTACACAAGGCATGACACACCCAAGAACATGTTATCAAGAGACTCACACATTTTGACATACCATAAGTTTAATGATTCTTCTCATGGAAAACAAGCATTCAGGTGGAAACTAAAGGTTGGCACAAGTAGTATGTAACACTAAAATGGAGTAAAAATAAAAAACTTATGCATAAACTTCGTCTATGGACCTACATTGTGCTCCAAAACCCCCTATGTGAACATAGTGCTTGTGTGATTTTCTAAAAAATTACAATGCTCAATTCACCATTTGTAGGTCATATGATGTTAATTCTAGTTAGACCCATTCTAGTTATGAAGAAATAAAGCTAAAACAACAACCAACAAGAATGAACATGTCCCAAACAAGATTTGCCATTGAAATTTCATGGGTCGCCTATAGGAGCAATTTTAGAATATGAAACTCAAGCACAAATGCATACTCAATCCATAAAATTTCTTCTTAATCAACAAAAAGCTTAAGTACAAGCAGGAAATCCAACAAAACATGCAAAATCTCATCATTCTCATCAAGTCTGAATTAAAAAAAAATCCACACCAAATCATGATATAGATGTGAAATCTTGAAGAAAAGAGTAAGGATTTCACATACTTGGTTGATTTTGATGCAGAAATGTCATGGAGCGGGGTCCTAATACCTCAAATTACTTAGTATGTAGGCTCTTAGAGACTGTGATCCCACTTAGTTACTATTGGCTAATTATTACTCGACGGTAAATTAAAACAATTTATGTGCAACTAGTTATTTAGCCTACCCAATAAAAACACATGCATGCGTTTGTCCTGACAATGCAACTCAAATAAATAAGTAAAGAAAATGTCACTTGAGCACTTCATTTAGAACATATTTAAAATGTGCCAATACAATAAAAAACTAGTTACTTAGACTTCAAGTGATAGCCCTGTGCACACACATAAGCTTTAGCATGCGCCCAAAAGTAACTTAATGATCTTACACCATAATACATCCTAATAGAGGTAATGTCTTAGTATACAAAGCACTATATATGCAAGGAAAAATAGTACTAAGATCATCTACTTGAGCTCCCACCTTTGAGTTATCAAGCTCTAAGTGCATGCCCTCACTTGTCCTCGTGCAACTCTTAGCCTTTAGACTATAAAGGCACAAACACTTAGTACAATACTTAGCTTATAAGTAACCTAGAAACACAATGTTTCAAGCATAGTAAGTGATGCCCCGAGGCATCCTCGTTAAGTGACATTGTGACTTCTGGAGGGACTTCCTGAGAGGGAGAACGCCTGGAGCCCGGATTTCCCAGAGGAGCGTGCCTAAAAAGCTCAGAAGAGAGGGTTAGGAGGTCCCCGGAGTGTTTTTCCGGGGAGGAGCCTCCGACGCCCAAGTCAGTGTCTTGAGAAGGTGAAGGGGGAGCACTAAAGGTTTTAGTGGCCTTGCCTATTCGTGTTTTCTCAAGAAAAAAAGGGGTCTGGTCCTGGAGCGTCCCCCTGCCAGGGTTTGTTTCCTGGTATTTATAGGAGTATTCAGTCCGTTCAAATCATGACACGTGTTCGGTCAGATCTTTCCTGTACTTTCGGGCACAGGGGACAAGTGGCTTTTTGTAGGCTCATTGAGCCTTGGTCCGAGACAGGTCGTGACAAGACCTGGACGGCGTGGACGTGTCAGACCGTCGTTCCAGGCGGCGTGTAGCGCCTACGAATGACATGTCCGAGGCTCCTTAAATGCTCCTGCCGTACTCCCGAGGTCCCCTGGGTGAGGTCATCCCTTGGTACGGATGTCCTTCTTTGGCCGGTGTACCACTAGTTCGGGAAGCCCCCTAGCTCGGGGGTTCCGCCTTCGGGCCAACTATTCTCCCGTTTTGGAATAGCTAGACCTTCGCCTCCGAAGGCGATCCGTTTGGTCCCCCGAGGGAGCTGGTAACGTTTTTGGAGTTCCTGAGGTATTAGCCGAAGTCCCGAGTTCGACACATCTTGACTTTGCTACTTTCGAGGTCAGTGATAGTGCCTCCTTCGGGTGACATTAAGCTCTCCGGTTACCTTGTTTTCGGCAGGAGGCACGGGGTGAGAGAGGCGATAGTCCTTCGGCTATCAGTAAGTACATGAAAAATAGAGCAACTTAGCCCACAACTATCCACCTAGTTGTTGGGCTTGGGGTTAGTGCCTGCATAAATAAGCTTAAGGGAGTAAGTGCATTATTGTATTCAGTAAGGGGTCCCTTGGTACCTGCAAAGAAACTCAAGCAACCATGTACATATGGCAAACAAAAAACCAAGCATCCAACAATCAACCACAAATAAGAAAATAATAATAAATGCAATATATGAGTGAATGATATTCAACATACAACACTTGAGACTTTTTACACCCTACGGTGTCTTAGACTTGACGTGAGCTTAAACGGCGGACGTACTTGAGACACTGGCCCATGTATCCCGAATCGTTTACCTCCCTTAAGTCCCACTTATGGGTCCTAAACTCGGTTGTCTCCCACTCCTGTCACTTACCAGTCTTTCCCTTACTTATTGTGAAAGGTAATGGACTTAATGGCTTGACTTCTCCAAGTTCTTTGAACTTGACTCAGGCCCCCTTAGTGGACCTACTTACCAAGCTTCTTAGCTTGGTTAGGACTCCCTTAGGTTCTACTCTAGTGGCCCAGGGCCCATGACCCAATACTTAGGTCATTAGAGAAATTGTACCCTACTTAGCCCCCACTTGGCACGTTAATTTTTCCTTAACAATCCCTTAATTATCAACAAACTTAGCCATCTTAAACCACACACTTAATTACCCTACTTAATTGATGCTTCAAAATATTTTAGAAGTGAATTAGGAACTTAATTTGAGCATGATGTGACCTTGGGATTGCATAGGAAACAATTAAACATGTTTTTAGGAGACCAACAAAGTAACTTGGGGAGATTACTGGTTAATGCGGTCGTACCCCATTATTGGCATCTCACTTTTTCCCCAGCTGTTGGAAAAGATGTTGTCACACCTTTTCGTTGATGCCATCACATCTATTTTTTTCCCCAGCTACCGGAAATGATGCTGTCGCAGCCCGTTATTGATGCTGTCGCAGCCCGTTATTGATGCTTTCGCATCTCACTTTTTCCCCAACTTTTAGAAATGATGCTTTTGCACCACCAAATGAGGTATGATACCATCACACCTAATGCTTCATCCACCAAAGGCTTTTATGCCCCATTTAGCCTTTTAATCTCATTTTCTTGCAATCCATCTATAACTTAGCTCAAATTTCACTTCTAATATTTAAATTATATAAGAAATGAATCAATTTAACTTAATTTAAATTAACCCCTTACCTCAAATTCAAATGAAAGCAAACTTAACCCCTTACCTCAAATTCAAACCAAAGCAAGATTAAAGCAAACAAGCCACAGAAAGCCTACTTGAGCTTAATTTGTTTCCCTTGAGTTCCAAGCCTAAATCCAAGCAAAATAGGCCTCATAAGCACTAAATTAAGACCATCACTAACCATATTTCAAGTTTAGAACCAAGTTAAACCTATGGACAAACTCACCTTAGGGTTTGAAACCAAAACTTGCAAGAGATAAGACAAATGCACCCAAAGCACAAAAAATAAGCTAGAGCCTTGATATTTATGCTTTGGGACCTTCAATTTTGTATGAATTTTGTGAGATTTTGAATAAATGGTGAAGATTAGCTATGGAGAAAAAGGAAGAACGAAAATGGGTTGGGAAGGAGATGATGGATAGTTACTTTGTTTGTTCTAAAAGATCAACACCTATTCCCACTTACCTTTGACTTAAATTGTTCCACACGCTAGTTTAATTTTTTTTTTCTTTCCATCCCCACCAGCCAGCTATCTCAAGGCCCTGAAGGAGAAAAAATTATCACCTTGTCGTTAGCTTTTCATTTTTATGTCACAAGTGGCACAAAAACCCTAATTCCTTAGTTCGTTCATTTTAGTCCCCTAAGTTTCATTTTTGGTTCCAATGGATAGAGTAACTTATGGCCTTAACATATTTGGTCAAAGATACTTACATGATCTCAATTTTAATTAAATTATAGCCATGCCGCTCACTTGGGTCAAAATTGCCATTTTATCCTTTTTGCCCTTTGGTGCCATTTTACACTTAGGAACTCAATATAACCTTACTTAGTTTGCTTTTGTTGCCTAATGTAAAACTAATTTGAGGCATTTAAATAAAAATACCTTAATTAAACATACTAACCAAGTCCAAATAAGGCATTGAGTAGGAGAGTTGTCATAAGAAATCAATGAGAAATTTGTTCTGTGAGGTGAAAGGAGAGTTAGGGTTTGGGATTCGGAGAATTTTGGGAAAAAAAAAGTTTAAAGTGAAAAAAGATGAAGCAGAAGAGAAGAAATATCCTACCACGATGGTCTCGATGTTATGGCACTGCTAGATGGTCTTAATGGTGCTACGTCGCTAAAGAAGAAATGACTTTGTAATCTTTATAATCTATCAGCGCCGCGGTGCTGTCATTGGCATTGCGGCGCAAAATTTTAAAAAATCACACTTTTACTCACCCAAACTTTAATTTAGGGCAATCTTACCCTATATCTTTAAGTCTTGCCAAATATTTTTGCACGAAAATAACTTCTAAGTGTTGTTCTTTCACTTTCAAGTGCTAACTTTCTCTTGAACTTTTCTAACTTTGGCTCTTCCATAACTACAAAAAAGGCACAATAACACAACACAAACATAGAAAACACAAAAACACACACTTAAAGAACTAAACAATGAAAAACAAAGGAAGAAAATTGGGTTGCATCCCAACAAGTGCTTGATTTAACTTCTCTAGCTAGGTCCCTTTGATCGTAACTCAAGAGGATGGCTTGGACAAGTTGACTTGCCCGAGTTGCCGGAGTTCATCAACATAATAAGCTTTCACTCTTTGCCCATTGACTTGGAAACTAGAGCAATCCTTAGCATTCAACTTAACAGCTCCATATGGAAACACCTTGACAACTTTGAACGAACCCAACCACTTGGACCTTAACTTTTTGAGAAAGTGCTTTAATGTTGAGTTGAATAAAGGAACAAGTTTTCTGGGCTTGAGCTTTTTTCGCATGAGTTGCTTGTCATGCCATAAGCCTCTAATTGAGGTTCTTCAAGCTCATTCAAGTCCAACAACCTCTTCTCTTAAGCCTTCTTTAAGTCATAGTTCAATTTCTTGATAGCTTAAAAGGATTTGTGCTCAAGCTCAACTAGTAAATGACAAGCCTTTTTAAACAAGAGTCAGAATAGAGACATGCTAATGGGAGTTTTGTATGCCATCCGATAAGCCCATAAAGCATTATTTAGCTTTAAAGCCTAATCATTCTGATTGACATTGATGGTCTTCTCCAAGATCTTCTTCACTTCCCGATTAGAATTTTCTGCTTGGCCATTGGTTTGAAGGTAGTAAGCAAGAGCAACCTTGTGCCTCTCACCATACTTGGCAAGTGTTTGTGCCACCAATTTGTTGATGGAGTGAGTCCTTTCATAACTAATGATTGCCTTTGGTACACCAAACCTTGAGAAAATATTCTTTTACAAGAATTTTACCACATCCAGAGCTTCATAATAAAAAGTGAGGATTGCTTCCACCCACTTGGAAACATAATCAACGGCCAATATAATATAATGATAACCAAAGGAATAAGGGAAGGGTCCCGTGAAATCAATGCCCCACACATCAAACACTTCTACTTCCATAATATTTTGCAAGA
This sequence comes from Aquilaria sinensis, assembly GCA_005392925.1. Lineage (NCBI taxonomy): Eukaryota > Viridiplantae > Streptophyta > Magnoliopsida > Malvales > Thymelaeaceae > Aquilaria > Aquilaria sinensis. Next base: position 731,153 of record SMDT01002914.1, on the reverse strand, counting down.
GCATTTCATTCTTCCTAGATATGTTTCTTAACATTTGGCATCTATTACAAGTAAGCATAAATGTATAGGAATCCTTAAATAGAGATGACCAATAATACCTAGTTTGAAGGACCATGCTTGCCTCATTCATTGCTCTAAAATGACCAACACAAAGGGAGGCATAGTAATGGTGCAAAATTTATTTAGCTTATTCACTTGTAACACATCTTCTCACTACTTGGTTGACATAAATGGATTATGCTAAATGTAATGCTTGACATTGGGAAGAAATTTTTTTGTTTGTTGACTTGAAAGATTCGGGGGAAGAACACCACATGTAAGGTAATTCACATAATCTACATAACAAGGCAATTTCTTCGCCACACTAAAAAGCTTTTCATTGGGAAATGCTCTTGAATAGGTCCTTCCAAAGCTAGCTATTGGCCTTTAAGTCTAGATAAGTGGATGGCCATAAGGTTATCATATTCCTTATTGTCCTTCACCTCTAAATCAAACTCTTGGAGCAAGACAATCCACCTTATAAGTCTTGGTTTGGAATCCTTTTTGGTAAACAAGTATCTAATTGCTGCATGATTGGTGTGGACCACAACTTTTGAACTCATAATGTAATACCGAAACTTGTCCACCATTAAGATCTCTTTCTTCATTGTGGTGTAGTTTTGTTGAGCTTCATCCAAGGTTTTGCTAACGTGGTAGAAAATTCAAAAAACCTTGTCCTTCATTTGATTAAGCATTGCCGCCATGGAAAAATTGATAGCATCATACATGATATTAAATGGTTCTTCCCAATTGGGTACTACCACAACCAGTGCCTTCATCAACTTTTCTTTCAAGATATTGAATGCTTCCAAGTAATTATCATCAAAATGAAATGGCACATCCATTTCAAACAAGTTGCACAAAGACTTGGCAATCTTGGAAAAATCCTTAAAGAAACTCTAATAAATCCTAGCATTTGATGGAGGTGATAACTTTTCAATAGTCATAAGTTTGGCTCTATTTATCTATAAAAATTTTATGTCCAAGGAAAATACTAGAGCAGACCATAAAATAGTACTTTTCCTAATTTAAAGCAAGGTTGGTTTGTTGGCATCTCTTCAACACTTGAGCTAGATTCTCCAAACAATCATTAAATGAGCTCCTAAAGATTGAAAAGTCATCCATAAATACCTCCATTGTCTTCTCAACCATATTAGAGAAGATAGATATCATGCAACATTGGAATGTGGTGAGGGCATTGCAAAGACCTGATAACATCCAATAAAAAGCATAAGCATCTCAAGGACTAGTGAATGTCATGTTCTCTTGGCCCTCTAGTGCAATAACAATTTGGTTATTCTCCGAATAACCATCCAAGAAACATTAGAATTCATGCCCCACCAATCTATCCAAAATTTGATCAATAAAAGGGAAAAGGAAGTGATCTTTTCGGGTGACCTTGTTGAGCTTCCTGTAATTGAAACAAACCTTTCATTTTGTGACTAACCAAGTAGATATCCATTCATTGTTGTAACTAGCCACAATGGTTGTTCCACCATTTTTAGGCACCATTTGCACCTGGCTCACCCATTGAGAATCTGAGATTTGATAAATAATTTCGACATTGAGCAACTTCACAATCTCATGTTTCACTATCTCCTTCATCTTAGGGTTTAACTTCCTTTGAGCTTTAATGGATGGCTTGTAGTCATCTTTCATAAGAATCTTGTGCAAGCAAATTTTTGGGCTAATCCCTCTAATGCTAGAAATGAACCAAGCTATTGCCCTTTTATGCTCCCGTAAAACTTAAATTAATTTTTTTTCCTCCAAGGTAGAAGACATAATCACCAGGAAAGACTCCCTATGGCCAAGGCAGACATACTTGAGATCATTGGGCAATAGTTTCAACTCTAACTTAGGCTCTTCCTTAGTTCACAAGATAAAAGTTGTTTCAAACCTCTCATTTGAGCTTGCAACTTCCCACAAGATTGAAGGGTCACCAAGGCACTCATCATTTCATAGTCTTCCTCACCACATGGATTCCATAAACGAGTGTCCTTCCAAGTGAGTCTTCCATGAGTAATAAATCCTTTATCTCTTCAATACAAGAATCAATTACATCCACCATAAAACATTTGGGTACCTCATCATCAATGGATTTCATAGCCAAACAAAGATTAAAAGTGATATCTTTGCCATTAGCTCTCAAAGTAAGGTTACTTTTCTCCACATCAATGATGGTTTTACTGGTAGCAAGAAATGCTCTTCCAAGAATGATTGACGTGTTTTGATCTTCTTCCATATCCAACACCACAAAACAACTGGGAATATAGATTTATTGAATTTGACCAATACATCCTCTAAAACACCTCTTGGAAATGTGAGAGACTTATTCAGCAATTGGAGGCATATTAATAAGGGCCTTACATCTCCAAGTCCAAACTTCCTACGAATAGACAATGACATCAAGTTAATGCTAGCTCCTAGATCATATAAAGCTCTATAACAATTAAAAGAACTAACGTCCAAAAGAATAATGAAACTCTCATGGTCTTTTAAGTTTTTGGGCATTTTCCTTTGAATGATGCCACTTTTTTCCTCCTTGGCCAAGATGAGGTCATTATCAAGAAACTTCCTTTCTTTTAGTGATAGACTCCTTGACAAATTTGGCATATGTTGGCAATTGGTTGATTGCCTCCAAATAAGGTATATTAATCTCAAGTTTCTTGAACACTTGGAAAAACTTCATGAATTAAGTATGTTCTTTCTTGGCATTGAACCATTAAGGGTATGGAAGTTTAACTTAAGTTAAAAGTGGCTCCTCCTCCTCATTCTCTTTAAAAGTGTGCTCACTCTTAGATGTCTTAACTTGAACCTCATCATTGGCCTTTGATGATCCATCTACCTTGGAGTCTTAGGAGATATATTCTTCTTGTGATTGAGGCTTTTTTGGTTGGGTCACTACATTCCATCCACCGTTCAAAGTAATTGCTTGACATGACTCACTTGGATTGACATCGGTGTTACTAGGAATGAACATGCCCTTTTGGAGTTGTCTCATTAAGGTGGCAAGTTGACCCATTTGAGCTTTCAAGTTCTTGATGGAGGCTTGAGTGTTGGCTTGCATAGTCTTCATCTTCTTTTCCAATGCACTAATCTTTTTATCTTGGCCACTTGTCATGCTTTTCACTTCATGCATGAACTCTTCCATCATGCCCTTCATGAGTCATTCAGAGAGGTTTCCGATTCATGTGAAGAATCGCCTTGATGTCGCATGGTACTTTTTGGGTCTGAGTTGTTTAAACCTGTGTGTTATCAGTTCATTGGAAAAAAGTTAACTTCCCCGTGCCTTGGTGGATAGGTGATATGCTCATATTTAGGCATGTTTTTTTTTTTATATTTTTCCTTTGTATTTGCTTGTGTTTTGATATGTTTAAGCTAGAATATGGTGCTTCGTTAGTTCATATTTCATTTTTAGGTCACATTTTAGCTTCATTTGAGTTAGGAAGGCTGTGGTGAAGTTTTAGAGCTAAATTGCAAGATTTGGAAAAGTTTTGGAACAGACACACTTTGCTATATACCCATGTAATGCCTAACATGCCCATGTTCTAAACTGTGTTAAAATTAGTGAGATTTTAAGTACCATGAGAGTTACACGCCTTGTTACACAGCTGTGTACCAAATTGTGCTTGCCTAAATTTTAGGGTTTCTCAAGTTAATTTAATGGGAAAAAAGAATAGAGAGGAGGCGAATATATAAAGAAAAACAGAGATTTTTTATAGAGGGAGGCTACAGGAGGCAGTTCTAATGATTAGCACCGTTTTATGAATGACGAATCAAAGATTTCTTTAAGAATAAGAAATTCAGCCAAGGATTCTTCTTTTCTTAGTTTTCTTTTGATTTTGTTGTGTTTATTTTATGGCACTATGAGCTAAACTTTTACTACTCATGCTTAGAGTAGATAAACCCTAGGATGATTTTGTAATTGTGATTGCCTTTTGGTTTAATATGATAATGTGTTTTTCTTGCAATTTATCCAATGTTCTTTGTGATGCTCTAGCACATCTTCGATGTAGGACATATTAATTGGACCTCCGGTAGAACTTCGCCCGAGTAGTAGCTGCAACACTTGAAGAATATAGGTTAGGAGCTCCCTGGAGTGTTTTTTTGGGGGAAGGATCTCGAATGCCCAAGTCAGTATACAAAGGGAGAAGTCGTTAGAAGTTAAGAGTATAGAGCAGAAAGGGAGGATACTTCTTGTTCTTTACCTAGGAGCCTCCCCAAGTATTTATAAGAGGCCAGAAGGAGGAGCTTATTATGCTTAGCCTGAGTAGATTAGGACACGTGTTCAGCTAGATTGGTCCATACTCTCGGGGAGAGGTGTCTATAGTTGGCCATAGGTGGTTACACCCAGTGGGTAGGGGCGTGTGTGAGGTTTCTATCAGAGATCCCCCTGTTGTATTTGCCATTTCTCCCTAAGACCCATCGGGGATATGAGACCCTTCAAAAAAGGATTTCTCTTAAGGGTGACTGGGGAAAGCCCTTCAGATGTGCATACCATTTTTGGGAGGCATTTCTTCTGTTGAAGATGATAGACCAACATTCCCGAGGTTGGTATTATACACTTCCGAGGATAGCAAATATTCTTTTTCTTGGAGTCAATCGTATATATTTTTTAGGGTGGTGTAGACCCTTTTCCCAAGGTTGGTCATGTAAATTTCTGAGGGTGGTGTCAGGTCTGCCAATAATGTCATGTGGATGATTGCCCTTCGGCAATCACATGCCCCCCTCCGGGTGACTGAAGTTGTGTCTTTGCTACTAATCATTTGAGAACATCTTACAAAAATAATGTCCTTGGGAAGTTGAAGCTATCCTTGGCAAAAGATCTTCCCTTTTCCAGGGTTGCCCTTTCGGCCTAACTAGCTTTTTGGTCTGAGATCTTTTCTTTTGCCGACTCTCGGCATTCTTTAGGCCTTTTTGTTTGTGTTCCATTTTTTGAGTTTAAACCTTTGGCGAGGATATTACTTGATGGCCTTCGGCATCATAGTCGTGCAACATGGTGAGCCCGGAGTAGGAACTTCCGGTGGAAGGACGCTTGGATAAGGAACCTCCGGTGGGAGAAGGACTACAAAGACTAAAAAAAGCAAAGGTTAGGAGCTCCCCGGAGTGTATTTCCAAGGAAGGAGTCTTCGACGCCCAAGTTAGTGTTTGAAGGTGGAGGGTAAGTGAGGAGCAGAGAGATTCTTTCTAGGAGTGGCCTCCTTACCTGGGGCGCTTCCCGAATATTTATAGGGAGATGAATAGGAGAAGTTCGTTTGCCACAGTTTGCCCAGATCGTGACACGTGTTCGGTTAGATATCGTCCGTACCTTCGGGGAGAGGGGGAGCTTCTAACCGACCATAGGCCACCTGGCCGGGAGCCTAGGTAGTACAAGGGCGGCGTGTCAGAGCGTGTCTGAGGGCGGCGTGTCGGAGCGTGTCTGAGGGCGACGTGTCGGGGGTTGTACGAGTACGGTGTGTCAGAGACTCCTCAATTGTTTCGTCATACGCCCACGTGGCCTTTTTGGGGGACCGAACTCCTTCGAGGTATAGAGCTCGTTCGTGAAGGTGAGCTCCTTTGGAAGGAGGTCCCTTGTTTGTACGAGGCACCTTCGGTTGGGATTTCCCGAAGTCAGGCTTGAGTACCTGATGTGGCACTTGGTGAGCGCACCCCGAGGGTGGCCCAGAGAGTATCCGGAGGTGGTTTTGGCCATGTGAGGTAGGCACGAGGTCACATTCGGGAAAGGCGGTGACTCTTTCTGACCGAAGTTGGTCCCATGGGTTTTCTAAGTGGTAGCACCTATCCGGCTTGTCCAAGGGTGCTGCAGTCCTCTCTTTGCCGGGATTTTGTCGAGTCTGCTTTAATCGGAAGTGGCACGCTCATGCGAAGTTCTTCGGGCCCGATAGCCCTTCGGATATCACATGCCCCCCTCAGAAAACTGAAGACGCTCCTTCGGTTTGGGGAGTTCTGGGAGCCTTTCTAGTGGCAAGCGATGCTTGGTCATGCTGCCATGATGGGCTTCCATCCGGAGCCTTCTTCTCCCCAGGAGGGAACTATGGCGAACTAAGGTGCCTTACTGAGGTAGTTCCCCTGGTGTTTGAGTGGTGCCCCTGGCTCTTCCGCCGAGGTTACTATCTGGGGCGCATACTTCCACTGACTTTTCTGTCAATGAACCGTTTCGTCTTCCTTTGTATGTGGGCGCATTACTTCAGGTAAGGTTATATAGGTCTGCCATTTGTCAGGGGCATGCCCTCGTTTCCCGCGTTGGCTTACACGTGGCTGCTGATGGGTGGCAAATAGTTACGTCGGTTACATTAATTGCATCTTTTCGCCTTCGAGGAGCAATAATGACGACATTTCACCTGCCCCATTCGGCCTATATAAACACCTCTTGCCTTAGACCTTCACACTCTTTTCCTTTGTTTTTGTTTGCTCTAGAACTCTCTCTTGTCTTTTTTCTCCTTTCGGTGGCGGTTCTAGTGGCGGAGCGATTTCCGGCAACCCTTCACGATGGCATCCAGGAATCCAGATTTTGGCAGAACTTTCGGTGGGTCTTTCTTTCTAAAGTTCTTCCTTCCTTCTGAAGTCGTTTGTTCCAAAGTTTTGTTTTTCCGAAGTCCTTTGGTTTTCTTTCCTTATTTTTCCCGAGGTTGCCTCTCATCTTTCTGAGAAATGTCAAATCCTGCTCCACTGATGACCGTCCGTCCTATTCCCGAAAGCTTTCTCCCCATTGAGTCTCATCCATGCTGCACTACTTCGGAGAAAATGACGAAGTGGGTAGCAAAATTCTATCTCCCTACTTACGCCGTCCCGAGGTTACCTACCTCGGGCACGTACGGTTATATGGCCCATTCTGATGAGGTCACTGTTTACCGAGCCCAACTGCAAGCCGGTCTTCGATACCCTCCCCCGTGAATGGTGTGTGAGTTCTACAGGTTTCATGGGATTGCCGTGAACCAGCTCTCTCCCAACTCTTCTTCTTATTTCAACGCCTTTCTTTGCATGTGTGGGGTTTTTAAGATAAAGCCCCACTTTCTTTTCTTCATGCAATACTATAAGCTCCACCTGGCCCCGAAGGGTGGCTTTTACTTCTTGCTTCCCCGAGGGTCCAGGAGCAAGAAATTCACCTTCACCTTCGGGACAAAGGATAGCTGGCGAGGGTGGCAGAAAACGTTCTTCTTCCTATTAGTTCCCGAAAGATGGAGCTACGTTCCGACCAGATGGGCTTCTGGGGTGTTGAAGACTGACAATGTTGACCCTCGGAAGCTGCTGACCTCGGGGTTGGCTGCTGAGTTTGACGAGTTCGACCGGCGTATTCGGGCGATTGCGGATTGGGACCCCGAGGTCTCTCCGCGTTCCTTGTACCCCTTTCCCATTATGTGGGACCTTATGTCTGAAGAGGTCCTTCAGGAACTGGGGGTAATCCACGAGCACAAGTTCGACTTGAACCTGCCCGTGCCTGTTCTCCCAGGGAAGAAGGAATGGTTGGTGATGTTTTTTCGGGCTGAGATCTCGTACGAGGCTTTTTCCGAGAGTAAGTTATCTTCCAGTTTTTGCTACCTGTATTCCTTTTGGACTTATACTGATGTTTTTTCCTTTTGCAGAGATGGGCGATCAATCTATGGAGTTTTACAAGTCCTTTTTTCTCGGTCAGGCCGAGAAGGGGGAGTAGACGCAGAGGAAGGCGCCTGCGAAGAGGAAGAAGACTAGCAGGGGGCGGTCCAAGGCGAAGAAAGCCAAGGCGGACGTCCTTCCTCCTACCCTCGAAGACGTCGTCGAAGTGCAGGACCAGTCGCCTGCCCATTCTCCTGCCTAGGCCGATCCACCTTCGGATCCTGCCATTCTCGAGACAGCTCTGAGTCTGGATATTGCCAATGAGACCTTGGTCGAACACACTTCAGCTCAAGAGCTCGAGGAGAGCAGGAGAAGGAAGGGCAAGAATATTCCCGGCGAAGTCCGTGAAGTGGGTGAGACCGAGGACGTTGTCACCGAGGTTCCACCAGGTTGGTTCCTTTGCCGTTCCTCTATGAATCTTAGCGTTTTTAGTATCTATGATCTTATAAATGAATTGCTAAGGGATAACGTACTGACGAAACTTCGGCGTGATCTTGCAGAGGAGGTGACACTTGCTCCCCGGGTGGAAGCTCATGCCCGAAAGAGGGCCCTTCCGGATAGCCATATCCCGAAGGACAAAGTACCGAGGGAGCCCTTCTGGTCTTTCATGGAGGACATGAATTTGTTCTCCGAGGATAGCCAGTTGATGGCTCCTCAGATGGCGAAAGGTGTGCTGACGAACGCCACCTTCCAGTCACTTATCACCGAATGCCCGAACGAGGAGATCCTCGCGGCAAGGATGAGTGAACACGGTGCCCAGGTAGATTTTTTCTTTCTTTCTTTTGGGACTTAGAAAAATTTTCTTCTGAGTTTTCGGTGTCTTTTGACCCTTACTCGGGGCTTTCTTTTCTGTAGCTCCTAGCGTACAGCGGATATTTCCAAGCTTGGGCGGCGTAGTAGACTGAGACTCGCTCTTGGTCTAAGAATTCTCTGAGGAGGGCGAAGGAATTTTGTGCCAAATACGTCCTCAAGTATGGCGAACTGAACAAAATTGTGAAGGAGGACGTGGAGAATCTTCGGACTGAGCTTTGGGAGAGCAAGAAGGAGCTCCTTCTCGACTTTTCGGCCAAGGTTGAGGACCTCGGCAAAAAGTGTACTATTCTCTCTTCGGAGAACGAAGCCCTTCGGAAGGAAAATCAGAAGACGCTGAGAAGCTTGCGAAGGCGCTTGCTTTGAACACCGATCTCCAAGCCGAGGTCGATTCGTTGAAGAAGGAGGCCAAGAAAAAGAAGAAGAAGAAACTCGAGAGGCAGGTTGCTGAGCTTACAGCCGAACTGTCAACTCTAAGTGCCGAGAAGGACCAGTCTGACCAGATGACGAAGGTGTCTTATCAAGACGGTTTCTGTTTGGCGTGGCATCAAGTCCTTTCTCGGCACCCCGAACTCGGCCTCTCCTTCCTGTCCGCTTTGGATTTTCCCAAAGAGCCCAGGTGGACGTGGTCGAAGCTGGAGTTCCTCAACCTCCTTCCTATTGCGCCTGCGCCTCCGGATGCTCCTATCCAAGCAAAAATACCAATGCCGGGGAGGTACCGGACGCTCCGGCTCAGTAATAGGCTTTTTCTTCTTTCTTTTTCTTGTAACCTACTCTCCTGTAATGTTGCCTCAAAACTATGAACATTTTTTTTTCTAAGTTCCCATTCTTTCCTTCAACAATGACTCTTTAGAAGTTTGTATAATTCTATGTGCGTATTTTCAGCAAACATCCATGTCCGAAACCATGCCTTCGGGAAGCGTTGTACTATTCTTCCTTTAGCGAGACTTTCTCGATATGTAGACTATTTTAACTTTTTTGAACATATTCCGTCGAGTTTTAGGCTTTGCTAAGGAGCTAGCACCTTAAGAAAAAAGCCAATGTGCTAGAAGCCCATTTTAGCAATGTGACCATATTCGGTTTATAAACCACTTTTTTACTGGTGATTTCAGGGAGGAGTAATCACAAGCTTTTCTTCACAAAAAATGTCTAAGTGTAGAATTTTTTCAAAGAATTTGAATGCCAAGTGTTATTCAACTTTACTCCTTCAGCATCGCCCAATTTGTAGACCCCTGGGCGGATTTCGTCGAGGACTAGATAAGGTCCGCCCCAGTTTGCCCGAAGTACCCCATTTGATGGCCTTCACGGCTCGAATTCTGCCTTTCGAAGGACGGGTCCCCTTTTTGATTTCTTTTTTCTTCACATGCAAGTTAGTAGCGTTGGCTACTCTTTGTTGGAAAGCCTTCCTCCTGAGTTCGGCCATTTCGAGGTGTTCTTTGGCGAGGTCTAGTTTTGCCCTTAAGCCGAGGTTGTTTCCTCCTTCGTCGAACACCTGCATTCTTACTAAAGGCCGTATAGCCTCAATGGGAATAATGGCTTTTGTCCTAAACATGAGCGAGAAAGGAGTTTCTCTTGTGGCCCTTCGGGGAGTTGTGCGATAGCTCCATAGTACACTTGGGAGCTCCCCTGGCCATTTCCCCTTTGCCTCCTTTAGCCTCTTATTCAAGCCATCTTTTATTGTCCTATTGGATACCTCGACTTGCCCATTACTTTGAAGATGGGCTATTGGGGCGAAATGTAGTTTTATACTGAGGTTAGCTACGAATTCTCGGAACCCCAATGTCAGTAAACTGGGTACCATTGTCTGCCACTATTACCTTTGGTATGTCAAATCGGCATATGATGTTCTTCCAAACAAACTTTTGGGTATCCTTCACCGAGATTGATGCCAACGGCTCCGCTTCAATCCACTTAGTGTAGTAGTCCACTGCAATTATGCAGAACTTCACCCTACCGGGGGCACTTGGGAGAGGTCCGATGAAGTCAATACCCCAGACGGCGAAGGGGAAAGGGTAATTTGCTAAAGTTATTTTCTCCGAGGGTAACTTCTGGATGTTGGCGTGTCTTTGGCAATTGTCACATTTTCGAACAAATTGCCTTGCATCCTTTCTTAAGGTAGGCCAAAAGTAACCTTGGCGAAGTAGTACTCCGGCGAGGGCGTCTGTTCCTATGTGAGAACCACGGGCCCCCTCATGAACTTCTTCGAGGACTGTTCTGACATCATTTTCACTTATGCACCTCTGCAAGGGACTTGCATATCCTTGTCTGTATAGTTCATCCCCGATGAGGAAGTATCTCCTGGAGCATTTTCGCACTTTTGTGGCCTTGGTAGGGTTTTCGGGGAGTGCCGAAGTTGCCAGATATTTCTTGATGGAGTCTTGCCATCCTTCTCCTGAGGTTGCTACGCACATTAATTCTGTGCTGGGTTGTCTTAGCACGTCAGTGGATTCCTTGGATTTGGCCAAGGTATCAGCTTGAGCATTATCTCTTTGGGGCACATTTTCTATTTGTACCGAGTCAAACTTTTTAATGAGCTTCTTGACGAGGTCATGATACTTTGCCAAGGTTGGATCATTTGCAGCGTAATCTCCTTTCATCTGTCGGACTACTAGCTGTGAGTCGCTGTGGGCCGTAAGGTTTTTTACACCAACTTTTCTGGCCAGTTTTAGTCCTGCTATGAGGGCCTCATATTCGGCGATGTTATTGGTGTCATCAAAACCGAATTTGATGACTTTGGTGGCTTCCATACCTTCGGGCCCCCAAGAACCATTCCAGCGCCTTAGTGCTCGGTGCCTGAGGCTCCATCAACAAAGAGTTTCCACTCTTGTTCAATCCTTATCAGATCTTCTGAGGTAGCTTTAGCATCCTTGATTTCTGGAATTTCGACGATGAAATCTGCCAATGCTTGAGGTTTTATTGCCCTTATTGGCTTGTAAGTGATGTCATATTCTTCGAGCTCGATACACCATTTTGACAGCCTTCCTGAATGCTATACTTTTTTCATTATGTCACGTAGAGGTAAGTTGCTTCGGACAATGATGGCGTGTCCTTGAAAGTAGGGCCGTAGCCTTTTTCCCGCGAGCACTAAGGCGTAAATGGATTTTTGGAGCAATGGGTACTTGACCTCGGCGTCGTGCAAGGACTTGCTTACATAATATACTGGCCACTGTCTCCCACCCTCTTCTTTCACTTGGACTGAACTCACAACTTTTTTAGTGACTGCGAGGTAGAGGATGAGAGGTTCTCCTTCTCGTGGTTGCCGAAGTGTTGGCAGACGGGTTAGGTAGCTTTTAAGCTCATCCCAAGCTTTTTGACATTCTGGGTTCCAAGGGTGCTCCTTGATTCTGGAGTTGCCTTCGCTTTTGGGTGCTTTGGTAAGCACCTTGAAGAATGGTCGACATCGGTTGCCACACCTGGAAATGAATCTACTAAGGGAAGTGATTCTTCCGGTAAGCCTTTGTATATCATTAGTGGTTGTGGGTGTTCGGGAATCTAGCAGGGCTTTGACCTTTTCGGGGTTGGCGTCTATTCCCTTTTTGACACCATAAACCCGAGGAACTTACCCGCGCATACTCCAAATACACACTTCTCGGGATTAAGGCGAATGTTGAACTCCCGAAGTCGTTGGAAGGTTTTGCCTAAGTCGATGACATGATTACTAGGCATTTTTCTCTTAATTATCATATCATCGACATACGCCTCCATGTTCCTCCCGATCTGAGATTTGAACACTTTATTCATCAACCTCTGATAGATAGCCCCTGCATTTTTAAACCCGAAGGGCATTCTGACGTAGCAATAGGTACCAACTTCGGTGATGAAGCCTGTTTTTTCTTCATCTTCGGGGTCCATCCAAATTTGATGATACCCACTGAAGCATCGAGGAAACTGAGGAGTCCGTACTCGGCGGTTGAATCCACCAACTGGTCTATGGCTGGCAAAGGGTATGAGTCCTTTGGACAGGTATCATTCAGGTTCTGAAAATCAATGCACATTCGAAGCTTTTTACTCCCTTCTTTTGTGGTGATAACCACGTTGCTGAGCCATTCGGGGTATTTCACTTCTCTTATTACCCCTGTCTCAATCAGGCGGTTAACCTCAGTTTTAACGAATGAGTTTTTATGAGCCGATAGGTTCCGTTTTTTCTGCCGAACAAGCCTGGCATCAGGGCGTACTTTGAGACTATGGTGGATTATGTTGAGGTAGACCCCATGCATGTATTTCGGTGAGTAGGCGAATAGATCTTTGTTCATTAACAAAAAAGATACAAGCCTTTCTTTGTCACCCTTTGCCAAATTTTCCCCCACTTGGGTGTTTCGGCAGGGGATCAGCTTTACATCTTCTGTTTCTACTTTTTCCAACTCTTCTATTTCCTCCCTTGCTGTCTCTTCGCCTGTCGTGACTGCTTTTTCAGTAGCCGAAGTCTGTACTTGAACCTTTGCTAGGCTTTGTTTAGCCTTGGTGAAGACCCTCCTGACTTCGGTTTGGTCAGTGAAGATTTCTGCATCTCCTTCTTTAGTTACGAAGGTGACTGTTAAGTACTTTACATCCGGGCGGATGTGGAGATTGCCTTGAGTTTGCCTTCTGAGGATGGCGTTGTATGCTGAGGGAATATCAATGATAATGAATCTTGTCATAACGGAGGTGAACAGCTCCTCCTGACTCTGAGGTGAGGTCCCTTTCAACATTAGGGGCAGATTGACGTATTTGAGGACTGGGAGCTCAGACGGCCTAACCCCAAAGGTGGGGGAATTGACTGTGTTGAGGTCACCTTTTGAGATGCCTAATTTAGGCAGTAGGTGAGAGAAGATGACGTCAGCGTTGGAGCCATCGTCCAGGAGTATTCTTTTGACATCCCAACTCCCTATCCTTGCCATGACAAGGAGTGGGTCGTCGTGGGGGAACTTCACTGTAGACCTTTCTCTGCGAACGAGTCTGTTTGGCGAGTTCCTATGCTCTATTATGGAGATTTCTCTTATCTTTATTTTCCTCTCAGCCGAGGGTATCCCTGTAGTGATGGTTTGGATGACCCCTGCTGATGGTGGCGGATTCTTTCAAGGACTTCGGTCCCGACGTCTGTTGGAATCATAGTCCTCCTTGTCCCCCCTTCTTTGTTCTTCCTTTCTTCCTTTTGGAGAAGGCATCCACAAGTATCGGCGAAGTTGGCCCGGCTTTATCAGAGACTCGATGTACTTCTTTAGCTGGAAACAGTCTTCAGTGTCATGGCCATGATCTCGGTGGAATTGGCAGAACTTCTTCATGTTCTTCTTGTTTTCTGAGGTCATGGCCTTTGGCCTTGGAACTGTAGTCCGTTGCCTTTCTAAGGCCATTAGAATGCTGGCCCTTGTGGCGTTCAGGGGAGTGAACGTCATTGGTCTTTTACCCCTTTGTTTTTAGGGCCTTCCTCCAACCTCATTCTGGTGACGAGGCTGGTGGCTTAGTTCTTCGGGCCGTGGGTGTTCCACCTTAGGTCTTCCCATTCTGAGTTCTTCGGTTCGGCCCCTCTATAGAACTTCCCGAGGGTGTCTGGGGGGTCCTTGGAGAATTCATAAAAGAGTTGGGAGTCCTTCCGAAGTCCTCTTATCATTGTGAGGATGCGAATCTCAGGCCGAAAGTTGGGTACACTTAGTGCTTCTCGGTTGAACCTTTCGATGTAGTCGCGAATGGTTTCCCCACTTCGCTGCACTATGTTGAACATCTGTGTCGGCATCTTGGCTGTTGGCCTACTACCAATGAACTACTGGGTAAAGGCAGTAGATAGCACCTGGAAACTTAGCAAGGTCCTGTGGGCTAGAGAGTTATACCATGCCATTGCTGGACCGGAGAGGATCACCTCGAAACATTTGCAGAAGGTAGTGTCATCTGCGCCGTAGAGCACCATGCTTCGCTTGTACTTTGTCAGGTGCGCCTAGGGATCACTACGCTCGTCGTAGGTTTCCAAGAGTGGCACCCTGAAGTCAGTAGGCATGGGCGCCTCCACCATTTCCCGTACAAAGGGTGACTCTTCTCAGGTATAAGTGTCGGATAGCCTTGACCAGACTGGTTTTTGGGAGACCTGCCTCTCAACCTTTTTCAATCTTCCAAGGATCTTTTCCATGAGGGTAGCTGTGTTAGCTTCCCCTTACTGCTTGGTGGTCGCCGGAAATGGCGAACTTCTTCTCCTTTTCGGAAAGTAACTTCGGTGGAGAGAAGACTGGGACCTTCGGTACGAGGATGAGCTCCGCCGATAAGAGGCCCTAGTTTCTTTTGGGGATCCTTCTCTAGTGGGTCGCGCCCTAGGGGGCACGTTCTCCGTAAAAGATGCGTCGAGAGAGTCCTCGCTCCTGGAACTCTGGTAGGTAGACCTTGAACTTCTCTCCCAGCGCGTTGCCGAAGAGGAGGTCCTTCGGACCGGAGGAGGCCGGGGCCACCTCTGGTTGAGCTGCTGAGTCATTTCAGCGACGATGGAGCGCTGGAAGTCTTGTAAGAAGCCCATCATCACTATTAGAGGACGATCGTTTTCCGGTGCAGAAGTTTCTGCCTTGGGCTGCTTGGTCGCCGGCTGAGCCTCCGGCGCAGAGGGGGACTTCGGGAGTCCTTTGTCCTTTGAACGCTGAGTCTCTATGACGGTGACCTGGGAAAGGGTTCCCACAGACGGTGCCAAATGATGGCCTTCGGCATCATCGTCGTGCAACATGGTGAGCCCGGAGTAGGAACTTCTGGTGGGAGGACGCCTGGATAAGGAACCTCCAGTGGGAGAAGGACTGCAAGGACTCAGAAAAGCAAGGGCTAGGAGCTTCTTGGAGTGTTTTTCCGGGGAAGGAGTCTCTGACGCCCAAGTTAGTGTTTGAAGGTGGAGGGTAAGTGAGGAGCAGATAGATTCTTCCTAGGAGTGGCCTCCTTACCTGGGGCGCTTGCCGAATATTTATAGGGAAATGAATAGGAGAAGTTCATTTGCCATAGTTTTCCCAGATCATGATACGTGTTCGGTCGGAAACGGTACGTACCTTCGGGGAGATGAGGAGCTTCTAGCCGACCATAGGCCGCTTGGCCGGGAGTTTAGGCAGTACAAGGGCGATGTGTCGGAGCATGTCTGAGGGCGGCGTGTTAGGGGCTGTACGAGTACGGTGTGTTAGAGACTCCTCATCTGTTTCGTCGTATGCCCACGTGGCCTTTTCGGGGGACCGAACTCCTTCGGGGTACAGAGCTCGTTCGTCGAGGTGAGCTCTTCTGGAGGGAGGTCCCTTGTTTGTATGAGGCACATTCGGTTGTGTTTTCCCGAAGTCAAGCTTGAGTACCTGAAGTGGAACTTGGTGAGCTAGCCCCGAGGGTGGCCTAGAGAGGATCCGGAGCTGGTTTTGGCCATGTGAGGTCGGCGCGAGGTCACTTTCAGGAAAAATGGTGACTCCTTCTGACCGAAGTTGGTCTCATGGGTTTTCTGAGTGGTAGCGCCTATCCGGCTTGTCCGAGGGTGTTGCAGTCCTCTTTTTGCCGGGGTTTTGTCGTGTCTACTTTGACCGGAAGTGGCACGCTCATGTGAAGTCCTTTGGGGGCGATAGCCCTTCGGCTATCATTACTTCAAGCCAAATTCTTATTTTTGGTGAGGTCACATCTTCGGCACATAAGGAGTTATTTTTTATTTCAAGCCAAATTCTTATTTTTGGTGAGGTCACATCTTTGGCACGTAAGGAGTTATTTTTTCCTTAGGGTTTTTATTCCTGCCTTCTGCAAATGGATCGTCCTATCTTTTGACCAAACAGTCGTGTCACCTCAGGTTATGCAATATAGACTTACTGGATCAAATGGTGTGCCCTTGTTTCTCACACTATGTAGCACGTGTCATCAAGTCATTCACCATCATTTGTGTCTGTTACTTAGGTTACGTCCCTTCACTTGCCTTCTTCGGGCTATATAAAGCCATTTCTCCCTAAGGCCTCATCACTCATTTGCCTTTAGCCCTCTCTTGCTCTCTTAACTTTCTTATTTTCTTGCAATGGTGTCATAGTGATGGAGCGATTTTCGGCCACCATTTACGGCCATTTTTCTTTGTTCAGTAGGTTGGTATCTTTCGAAGTCAGTTTTTCTCTTTGATTCCTCTTCCTTTAGCAATTCCGAGGTTAGGGTCCAAGTTTACCAATGATGTCTTCTTCACAAGTCGAAGTCTGATCCATTCCTGAGAGTTGGGCTCTACTCAACTCTCATTTGAGTTGTGCCACTTCAGAAAAGCTGAATAAGTGGTCAGCGAAATTCTTCTTTCCATCTTATGCCATCACTAGGCTTCCTGGCCTCGGCGAACCAAGCTACCTTCCTTGGCATAACGAGGTTACTATTTTTAGAGCACAATTGAAGGTGGGTCTTCCGTATCCACTGCTAAAGATGGTGAGTGACTTTTACCAATTTCATGGCGTAACTGTTAACCAGCAACCCGCAAACTCCTATTCTTATTTTAAAGCCTTTCTCTACATGTGTGGAGTCTTCAAGATAGACCCTCACTTTATCTTTTTCATGCAATATTACAATCTTCATCTGGTCTCGAAAGGCGGGTTTTACTTCTTGCTCCATCGGGGTTTTGAAAGTAAGAAATTCACTTTCACCTTTGGCATCAAGGATAGTTGGCGAGGATGGCAGAAGAAGTACTTCTTCATGAAGGTGGACAAGAAATGGGTAACATGCCTATGAAGTGGGTTTCTGGGACCCTTAACATCGACGTGATGGATCCGTCGAAGTTGCTTACCCTCGAATTAGGGTCTCAATTCGAGGAGTTCAATAGTTGAGGTACTTTGGGAGTTCGGGGTCATTCAGGAGCATGTTACTAACAAGAACATGATAGAACCAATAGTGGACGGGAAGAAGTCATGGCTGGTCATGCTCATTCGGGGTAAACATTCTTATTCGGCTCTTGTAAAGAGTAAGCTTCTTTCCAACTTTTCTTTTTGTTTTTTTTTTGTTATTTACACTGATATTTTCCTTTTTGTAGAGTTGGGCGACAAATTGGTAGCCTTCTATAAGAGTCTGTTCTTTAACCTAGCCGCGAAAGGGGAGTAGAAGAAGAAGGCCCCGAAAAGAAAAAATGGGCCAGTTGGGTAGTCCTCGGGGGCACTGAAGACTAAGAAAATGAAGGAGGACTTTCTCCTTCTTACCTTCAAAGACTAAACCATAGGTTGGACTATTTCACCGAAGGCATGGATCCTTCATGAAAGGTGGCGATCTTATCCATCCCCCTTAGCCCCGATGCTGCCGTAGAGACCTTGAGGACTTCACTAGGGGTGGTTTCGGCTGAGGACTTAGAAGAAAGGCAACGAAAGAAAAGTAAAGAGGTCCTTGTTGAGGTACTTGACATCAGTGATTACGACGGGGAAGACCCCGAAGTTCTACCAAGTTTGCCTCTTAGTCATTCATCTATGAATTTCAGTTTTTTCATCATTTTAGATTTTGTAGATGAATGGATAAGAAACAATATGATAAATGAACTTCATCGCGATTTTGTAAAGGACCAGGCTCAAATAGAGTGGATGATGGACCATACTAGGAAGGGAGCCATTCGGGATGTGAAGATCCTTAGAGATAAAGTACCGAGGGAGCCCTTCTGGTCTTTTACTGAAGACATGGACTTGTTTTTGGAGAACTACTAGAAGATGATCCCTCAAATGGCAAGGGGCATTATCACGATTGCAACTTTCCAAAATCTAACAGAGGATTGCCCGAATGAGAAGGAGATCCTTGCTGCTCGGATTTCCAAGCACACTGCTCAGGTAATCCTTAGTACTCAAGTATTTAGAAAAATTTTGGGTCTATAAGTTGTTGTAACTTACATAAGGTCTTTTCTCCTTGCAGCTAGTAGCATACGGGGGCTATCTTCGAGCCTAGACATCCAAGCAGTCCTCCATCCGAAGTAAAGTGGAGGAAAACTTGGCGAAGGCCAAGGAGATGTTCGCGAGCTCGTGTATGAAATATGGCGAGCTCAACAAGATTGCCGAGGACCTAGCCAAGCTTTGCCAGGAAATGCTTGAGAGCCAAAGGGGGCTCTTCGATGAGTGCACCTCTAAGATATCCTACCTCGGGAAGAAGGTGGAGGAGCTAAGTTCGGCGGGGGAGGTCCTTTAGAAGGAGAAGGAGGACGCCATAGCAGATTTCACTAAGGCATTGGAAATCAATGCTGAGCTTCTTGCCGAGATTGATCAGCTGAAGAAGTGGAAGAAAAAGAAGAAGAAGGCAGAGAAGGAGATGGATGTGTTGAAGAAAGAGGCGAAACATCTGAGAACTGAGAAGGCCTGGGCAAGGAAGGCAACGAAGTCCTCTTTTGAAGATGGTTTCTACCTTGCTCGCCATAAAATTCTCTTACAGTTTCCTGACCTCGATGTCTCCTTCCTTAGGGCACTCGACTTCCCCAAAGGACTGTCCTCGCCGTGGTCAAAGAGGGAGTACCTCAACCTTCCAGATCATCCTCCTTCGGCTGAAGATATTGATGATGATGATGAGGACGATGCCAAGGATGCTGATGCCGATGTGCCCAAAAATGGGCAAAATAACCTTTAGGGCTCTATTTTTGCACTTTTTTTTGTACTTTGTATTTTTTTTAATGGAATATCCTTCCATTAAATTTTTTTGGCTAAGTCCATGATTAACACAATCTTCTGCAAGTATTGCTTGCTCGTGAAGGTTTTTGGTTACTTCAGCATCTTTGGTGAACTTACCATCTTCGGTTCAGCAATGTTTAGTACTTTCAGTCGTGAGCTATGCATGACAAAAATATTATCAAGAATTCCAAACCTTAGCCTTTTCTTTTTGGAGAGTTGTGAGTATTTTCCTAAGTGTTTTAGAATAGAATTCAAGCAATGTTTTCGGGAGACTTGCTATGTACAAGAACACTTAGCTATTTTTGGAATCAACCATATTCGGTTAACCTCCTTCGGTAGGCTTCCTTCCTAACACTTTAGGCAACTTAAGAGATCACCACATTTGGTTGATTTCTTTGGGGAGGCTTCTTATAATAAGGCTCCTTCCTTGGAAATTTCTAAGTGCAGAATTTTTTCAAAGAGTCTGAATGCCATGTGTTTTTTAACTTTTCTCCTTCAGTATTTCCGAGTTTATAAACTTCTGGCCGAACTTCTTCAAGGACCAAATAAGGTCTTTCCCAATTTGCTCGAAGTACACTATGATATGGTCTTCGGGATTCTAGTTCAACTTTTTGGAGAACAAGGTCTCATTTCTTGTTCCTTTAGGTCTGACATGCAAGTTCGTAGCAATGGCTACCCTTTGTTGAAAAGCTTTTCTTCTGAGTTCAGCCATTTCTCTATGTTTGTCAATTATGTCTAATTTGGTTCTTAAACTGAGGTTGTTCCCTTCTTTATTGAACACTTGTACTCTGATAGATGGTTGTACAACTTTGACAAGGATAATGGCCTCAGTGTTGAATGCGAGTGAAAAATGTCTTTCGCCAGTAGCTCTTCTAGGAGTTGTTCGATAACCTCATAGTACACTCGAGAGTTCTCCAAACCATTTTCCCTTGGCTTCTTTTAACTTGTTCTTGAGACCATTTTTATTACCTTATTGGATACCTTAACTTGTCCATTGCTTTGAGGATGGCCCATAGTGTAGTTTTACCCCGAGGTTGCTTGTGAATTCCCGAAATCTTTTATCAATGAATTGGGAACCATTATCTACTACTATTACTCTCGACACACCGAATCTGCATATGATGTTCTTCCAGATGAAATTCTGGATGTCCTTTGTTGAAATTGATACCAGGGGCTCTACCTCAATCTACTTCGCGAGATAATCTACTGCAACTACGCAGAACTTCACTCCTCCAGGAGCCATTGGGAGAGGACCAATAAGGTCAATATCCCAAATAGTAAAAGGGCGAGGATAGTCAACCGAAGTTATATCTTTTGAGGGTACTCTTTGGATGAGTGCGTGTTGCTAGCACTTATTGCATTTTTTGATGAACTGGCTTGCCTAATTCCTTAAAGTAGGCCAGAAATATCCTTGCTGAAGTAGTACCCCAGCAAGGGCGTTGGTACCGATGTGAGATCCACAGGCTCCTTGATGGACTTCTTTGAGGACTGTCTCGATGTTCTCTTCACTGATGCACCTTTGCAATGGGTTTGCATACCATTGCCGGTACAATTCTTCCCCAATCATGAAGTACCTTCTAGAGTGTCTACTCACCTTCGCTGTTTCCTTTGGATCTTTGAGTAATGATGAACTAGCCAGGTATTCTTTTATAAGGTATTTCCACCTTTTTTTTGGTGTGGTGAGTGCCATTATGGCTATACTCAGGTGGTCAAGTACCTCAATTGACTATTTTGACTTTGCTAGTGTGTCAGCTTTGACATTTTTTTTTTTCTGAAGTACCTTTTCTATGTTTACTTTGTCAAATTCTTAGACCAATGTTGTGACAAGGTCGTGGTCTTTCGCCAGGCTGGGATCTTTGGCGCCGTATTCACCCATTGTCTATCGGACAACCAATTGTGAGTCACTATAAGCCTTTAGATTTTTTACACTAACTATTTTTGCCAATCGTAATCCAGCCATGAGGGCTTCATATTCAGCAATATTGTTGGTAACTTAGAATTTGAACTTAATAGCTTTGGCTGCTTTCACGCCTTTGGGACCTCAGAGTATTATCCCGGCCCCCTGATGTTTTGACCTTGAAGCGATATCTATATACAAAGCCCATTTGGTTTCTTCATTTCTGAGGTGATCAGGGGCGTCCTCGGTTTTAGGCAGTTCAACAATAAAGTTTGCTAAGCCTGACATTTTATGGCTTTCCTCACCTCGTATATGATGTCATATTCATCGAGCTTAATACATAATTTTGACAGTTGGCCAGAATGATCCACCTTTTTCATGACATACCGAAGAGGTAGGTTACTTCGGATTGTGATAGAATGTCCTTGAAAATAAGGCCGGAGCCTCCTACTTGCCATGACTAATGTGTAGATGGCTTTTTGCAGTAAAGGATACCTGATTCTGGCACCGTGCAAGGATTTGCTGACATAATATACCGGCCACTGTTTTCCTCCTTTTTCCTTCACCAGTATCAAACTTACCATTTTCTTAGTAACAGCGAGGAAGAGGATAAGAGGTTCCTTTTCCCGTGGTTGCTGAAGTGTCAGTAAATGAGTTAAGTAATGGTGGCCGGTGGCAGTTTCGTCATGTGTCATGATAGGAGCAAAGGGGACTTCCGGGGGAGAAGATCGCTTCAGGAGGAGGTTTCCCAGGGGAGGATACCTGAAATGTCTAGAAAACAGAGGTTAGGAGGCCCCTAGAGTATGTTTCCGGGAAAGAGCCTCCTACGCCCAAGTCAGTCTTTTTTTGGAGATAAAAAGGTGGTAGATAGTGGAGAAGTATGGTCCCTTGTATGCGAAAGATCTTTCTACCTGGGGCGTTTTTCGAGCAGCGAACAGTAGTAGCTCTCTTCATGTGGTCGGCCCAGATCGTGACATGTGTTTGATGGGATGCGGTCCACGTCTTCGGGGAATAGGGGGTCACTCAGCCGATCATAGGCCGTAGGGCTAGGAGCCTAGGTGACCCGAGAGTGGCGTGCAAGAGAGTCCCTGCAAGCGGCGTGTCAGAGGGGGTCTAGGAGTGGCGTGTCAAGGATGTGTCAGAGGCTCCTTAAATACTCATATCGTACTCCTGAGTTCCCTTTCGGTGTAAGAGACCTCTTCGGAGAAGAGCTTGTCTCCCGAGGTTGTTTTAGTACCACAGGAGTATATTTCCCAAAGATGGCCTTCCTCAGGGATGTCCCCATTTCCGAGGGTGGCTTCGTCGTCCCCCTTGGCTGGTACTGTTGTTTCCTGGGATGGAGAATTGACGAGGTCAGATTTTGGAGGTCGAACATCCTTTCTTTCCGTGACGGGTGGTTTTTCCACCGTCGTTGGTGCTTTGTCCGAACCTATGGGTTCGGAGGGTGATGGAAACCTCGGCTATCAAGTAGCTTTTAAGTTCATCCCAAGCTTTTTGGTAATCATCATTCCCAAGCTGTTCTTTGGCACCAAGGTTGCCTTCATTTTTTGCTGCTTTGGTGAGCACTTTAAAGAATGATCGACATCGATTTCCATATTTGGAGACAAATCTGCTAAGGGCCGTAATTTTCCCTGTAAGCCTCTACACGTCCTTTGTAGTTGTGGGAGTTTGGAATCCTAGTAAAGCCTTAACCTTTTCTGGATTGGCATCGATACCTCTTTCAGATACCATAAACTCGAGGAATTTGCCAGCAGTCACCCCAAACACACTTTTCGGGGTTAAGATGGATTCTAAATTTTTGAAGTTGGTGGAATGTTTCCCCCAAGTCTATACTATGACTACTGGGTATTTTACTCTTAATTATCATATTTTTGACGTACACTTCCATATTTCTCTCAATTTGGGAACTGAACACCGTGTTTATCAGCCTTTGATATTCACTCTTGCATTTTTAAGACCGAAAGGCATTTTGACATAATAGTAGGTCCCGACTTTGATAATGAAGGTGATTTTTTTCCTCGTCTTCAGGATCCATCCGAATCTGGTGGTAGCCACTAAAAGCGTCGAGGAAGCTAAGTAGACAATATTCGACAGTAAAGTCTACCAAATGGCAGAGGATATGAGTCCTTTGGACAGGCGTAATTAATATTTCGAAAGTTGATGCACATTCGGAGTTTATTGCTCCCTTCCTTTATGGTAATAACAACATTGCTAAGCCATTCAGGTTACTTGACCTCCCTTATTATGCTTGATTCCGTTAGTCATTGGACTTTGGTTTTAATGCAATTGTTCTTATGTACCGAAAGGCTACGCTTTTTTTATCGAACGGGCTTCATCTCCGAGCATACTTTAAGGCTGTGCTAAATTATACCTGGGTCTACTCTGGGCATATCCTTCAAAGAGTAAGCAAATAGATCTTTATTCATTAATAGAAAGGATACAGGTCTTTCCTTGTCACCTTTGGCTAGTTTTTTCCTTGCTTATGTACTTCAGTCAGGGACAAGTTCTACATCCTCTATTTTTATTTTTTCAAGATCACTCATTTCCCTTTCTATTGCATCTTCGTTAGTCACACTCTTCTCCCCCAAAGTCTGTATGTGAACTTTCACTAGATTCTGTCTTGCTCTGACGAACATTTTTCTTACTTTGGCTTGATCAATAAGTATCTCTGCATCATCCTCCTTTGCCTCAAATGTGACAATTAGGTATTTCACATTTGGTCAAATGTGAAGGTTGCCCTGCGTTTGTCTTCCAAGGATGGCATTATATAAAGATAGGACATCTATGATGATGAACCTTGTCATAGTGGAAGCAAAGAGTTCTTCTTTGGTCTTAACCAAAGTACACTTCAGCATCAATGGTAGATCAATCCATCCAAGCATTGAGAGTTTTAAGGGACCAACGCTGAAGGTGGGTGAGGTCATGGGTTTAAGATCTCGCTCGGAAATGCCCAAGCTTGGCAATAGGTAAGAGAATAGCATGTTGGCATTCAATCCGTCATCAATGAGCACCTTCTTCACATCCTAGTTTTCGATCCTTGCCATGATCAGGAGAGGATTGTCATGTGGGAACTTCATAACCAACCTATCACTTCGGGTCAGCATGTTCATCGGGTTGTCGAATTCTGCAATTGCAATCTCCTTCACCTTCCTTTTTCTTTTAGCCAAGGGTAGTTCAGTGGTTATGGTTTGGATAACCCCTACCGAACGTGGAGGTTACTTCCTAGGGCTCCGATTGGTTTGGTGCCCGTTGGAGTCATACTCCTCATCTTCTCATTTTTTCTAATCTTCTATTTTTTCCCAGGCCTTAGGTGATGGCATCTGTAAGTAGCACCGAAGTTGACCTTGTTTGATTAAAGACTCAATGTACTTTCTCAATTGGAAGCAATTCTCGGTATCCTGTCCGTGGTCCTAGTGAAATTGGCAGTACTTCTTCTTCATGTTCTTTTTGTTATTTGAGGTCATGGCCTTCGGATGTTTGATTAAAGTTTCTTGCCTTTCCAAGGCCATGAGGATATTCATCCTTGAAGTGTTGAGGAGGGTGAATGCTGTTGGCTTTCTTCCTTTGGATTTCCGAGGTTTGCTTCCTCCTTCAGAGTGATACTGAGGTTGGTGACTATTGCCTTCAGACTGGTGATGATTAAACTTCAGCCCTTCCATTCTCAGTTCCTCAACTGTCATATGTTGCTTTACCCTTCTGTAAAATTCACTGAGGGTGTCAGGGGGATCTTTTGAGAACTCATAGAAGAGCTATGAGTCCTTCCTTAGCCCTCTAATCATTGCGATGACTCGGATCTCGAGCCGAAATTTCGGAACACTAAGTGCTTCTCTGTTGAATCTCTCGACATAGTCCCGAATAATCTCCCCATTCTTTTAGGCTATATCAAACATTTGGACAGGCATCTTCGCCGTCAGCTTGCTCCTTATGAATTGTTGGGTGAAGGCGTTAGATAATTCTTGGAAGCCTATTATGGTTCCAGGCACTAACTAGTTATACCACGTAGTTGCTGGCCCGGATAAGGTGACCTCGAAGCACTTGCAGAGGGTGGCGTCATCGGCCCTTGCAACACCATGCTTCTTCTATATTTTGTTAAGTAGGCCTGAGGGTCGGTTCGACCATCATACATTTCCAAGCATGGTACTCGTAAGTCACTAGGCATTGGGGCTTCCACTATTGCCCTAATAAAGAGGGACTCATATCCGGTGAAGGTCTCCGATAACCTCGACCACTCGACCAAACTGGTTTTTGGGAGACCTATTTCTCCACTTTATTCAATATTTCCAAAATTCTTCCCATTAGGATGAAAGTCTTGTCTTCTCCTTGTTGCCTAGTAGCCACAAGCAAGGGAGAATAACATATTTTTTTCGGTGAGTAACTTTGATGCTGTGGTGAAAGGGATTTCTCCGGCAGAGAAAGGTTCCGGTGATAGGAGGTCCTTGGTTATTTTGATCTGGACCTGCCACGTACTGCCCATGAGATAGAGGGTTCTCTGTCGAAGACTCCTCATGAAAGCTCTTATTTGGGGAACTCCAACGAGATGACCGATGCCCTTTCTCCGGGTGGAGCTATGGTGAAGGGGTCTTAACATGAAAATGTGCATGTGACCACCTTTGGTTGAGTTGCTGCATCATTTTGGCTACTATGGAGTGCTAGAAATCATACAGGAAGCCCATAGTGACTGTCAGAAGGCGTTCGTCCTCTGGAAGAGAACGCTCTGGGGTGCCTGATTGTCTGCCGGTGGAGGCTCAGCCGCGAACTGGGATTTTGGAATGCCTTTATCCTTAGTACGCTGAGTCTCCACAATGGCAATTTGGGAATGAGTTCTTACATACAACGCCAAATGATGCTCTAGCACATATTCGATGTAGGACATGTTGATTATACATCTGGTAGAACTTCACCCGAGTAGTAGCTGCAGCACTTGAAGAATAAGGGTTAGGAGCTCCCTAAAGTGTTTTTCCGGAGCAGGGATCTCCGACGCCAAGTCAGTATGTGAAGGGAGAAGTTGTTAGAAGTTAAGAGTAGAGAACAAAAAGGAAGGATACTTCTTGTTCTTTACCTGGGAGCCCCCTAAGTATTTATAGTAGGCCGGGAGGAGGAGGCCGTTATGCTTAGCCTGAGTAGATCAGGACATGTGTTCGGCTGGATTTGGTCTGTACTCTTGGGGAGATGTGTCTACAGCTGGCCATAGGTGGTTATGCCCAGCGTGTAGGGGCGTGTGCGAGGTTTCTGTCAGAGATCCCCTAACTGTATTTATCATTTTTCCCTAAAACCCCTTATGGATCTTATACCACTTCGGACAAGGATTTCCTTCGAGGGTGACTGGGGAAAGCCCTTTGGATGTGCGGACCACTTTTGGGAGGCATTTTTTTTTTGTCAAGGATGATAGAACTACATTCTCGAGGTTGGTAATATGCACTTCCGAGGATAGCAAAGAATCTTTTTCCCCGAGTCTGTCATATATTTCCGAGGAAGGTGTAGACCCTTATCTCAAGGTTGGTCGTGTAAATTCTCGAGGGTGGTGTCACGTCTGCCAATAAGGTCATGTGGGCGATAGCCCTTCGGCTATCACTTTGTTGTGTTGATTAATAGTAGTTAGCTTATTAATTCGATGTGGGATGATGAACATATGGCAGGTAGTATCCGGTATATTTGTTATGGATCACCGTTGGATAAAATAGATATTATCGTAACAGGGATTAATAGGTTTTATATAATACCTTCGGACTAGGTGTGATATAATATCATTCTAAGGAAGCTCGGTAAGCTTAGACACCCTATCGGTAACTTAAGAATAGGGTTAGTGTAATGGGAATAATAGGAAGGTAATCAACATTAGGTAGTACTCTACAGTCCAAGTAAATCACAATCGTATTAAACCAAAGTAAATACAACACAAAGGAATTTCTAGGGGGATTCAATTCTAAGTATAATGTTTCTTATTGTTGATTGTTTTAATTTTTTTCCGCTGTTAGTTAATATTTAGTAGTTTATTTTTCTACATTAGTTTAGTTAATTCATAGTGGTTAGTTAAACAAACTCCTTAATTGTTGGTTAGATAAGAACCTTAGTTTTATAGAAGTAAAGCTTTGATTTGATTCATAAATAGTCAATACACAGGGTCAAGGAGACCATAAGGATAAGGTTTATACAATGTTTAAGTTTTAGGACTAACTTAAGAGTAGGGTAGCAACATTTAATAAGGTTATAATTAAAAAAATCTTACAGATGGAGAATAGCCAAGCTAATGCCCTTGCCTATGTGGCTTTGGCCTTTGAAGCACCAACAGATATCTACATTAACATTGTTGACAAACCAAGTACTTATGAAAAATGCATATTGGTCATTGCCCAAAATGAGGGTAATATATAGATAACCCTCATTAGGAGGTATCTATCTACTGGCCAAGCTCCAAAAGACCTAAACGAGGTAATCAAGTTAAAAAAGATAGCCAAAAAATTTTATATCTCTTAGCATGGTGTCCCATATTTCAACTCCTTTACATACAAATGATGCTTTTTGGTAGAAGAGACAAATTATGCACTAAAAAAAATGCACAAAGATATTTATGGAAATCACACCAGTGTAAGGGCTTTGATAAAAAAAAATTAGTCCTCCAAGGATATTATTTGTCAACATTAAATGATGACACTATAAAGTTCGTAAAAAAGGTGATAGGTGCAAAAGGTTTAGCTTGGTATAAAAAAGAAAATAGGTAATAAATGACCCTAATAACCACCATAAGCTTTTGCAAAGTGGTGAGTAGGGCTACAAATTGGTTCAAATGGGTTGGATTTGGGTCAAACCAAAAATTTAAGCAACCTATACTAGTTTATGAATTCTAACCTGAATCTGAACCACATTAAACACTTTTCCCAAGTCAAACTGAACCAAAATTTTTGGGTTTTAAATCAAGTTTCCCAAAGTCACTAAATATTTTTTCTGACGCCAATCAAACAACTCCCACACTAGGAAGTCCCATCATCACTGCTTCATTCATTCCAACCCGCAGGATGTTTCTATGTCTTACTCTGGCATCCTCCACCAAAACATTTCCTTATGACTTTGTTGTAGGTGATGGCCAGGGGCCTCATCGTTCAGAGTCATGATGACTGGAGGAGAGACTTCTGGGAGGAAGAACGCCTGGTGGATTGGATCGCCCAAAGGAGAGTGCCTGAAAGCTCAGAAACAAAGGGTTAGGAGGCCCCCGGAGTGTTTTTCCGGGGGGGGAGCCTCCGACGCCCAAGTCAGTGGTGGCTGAGAGAAAGGCAGAGAAAATAGCACAAAGGGCTGAGGAGTCTCGCCTAGTAATTTTCTCAGAGTGTGGGAGCCGTCTTTTTGCTTAACCAGCCTCCTGCCAAGTATTAATTCCTGGTATTTATAGGAGCGCCTAGCCCGTTCAGATCGCGACACGTGTTCGGTCGGATGTTCCTAAATTTCTGGGCGTAGGGGACAGATAGCTGGTAGCAGGTTGCCTTGAGCCGTGTGCTGAGATGGGCCATGATGTGATTCTGATGGCATCAGCGTGGCAGAGCGCCTTTTGAGGCGGATTGTGGCGTCTGTGAATGGATGTGTCAGAGGCTTCCTTAAATGCTTCCATAAATGCTCCTGCCGTACTCCCGAGGTCCCTGGGTGAGGTCGTCCTTTGGTACGGACAGAGCCTCTTCGGGAAACAAGCCCTCAGTTCGGGGGTTCCCAGTTTCAGGGAGTTCCGCCTTCGGGGATATCATGTTCGGCTCGCTATGTCTGGTGCCGCTTTTCCGAAGGCGATCTGTTCACAACCTTGGGGGGACGAGTAGTGTCCTCGGGCTTTCCTAGCGTGCCGAGCTCGGAGCTCTTCGGCTATCTCCCGAGGTGCATGATCACACCTTTTCTCGGGTAGCGCCAGCTTCTTCTGGCCATTCTTGTGGCAGGGAGTTCGGCCAGATCGAGGCGATAGCGTTTGGCTATCAGTAGGGGTGTTTGTGGTGTGGTTTTATGTGATTTTTATCTAAATGCGTAACTGCACTACATGTAAACGGTTTTCTAATTTGAAAACCATAACTACACCACTTTCTATACAAATCCAAAAGAATCGCACTGCATAAATACAGTTTGGTTATAGTTTGATTTTAGTTTTTTAATGTCACAAATTTATCATATTGAATCCAAATAAATTAATACAACTAAATTATATAAACCCAATTACAACAATAAAAATTAAAATACAATCTAATTTATAAACCAACACATAAAAAATTGAGAAGGAGAGGATACCAAGCAAATGCAAGATTACGAAGAAAGGCATGCATGGAGAAAAGAATCATAGAGTAGTGTCCTTTTAAGCATGGACAATGATAAATGGCAATTTACATAGTCAAAATTGTTGATTTTTTGGAAAGTTTGAATGTCTTTTTCTACATCACCACACCACATTTTTTCTCATCTCTTGCTTTGGACTTTCATTTTGTAGGGAAGAGAAGGGAACCGAAGCATCAAATAGGATCGAAAGCAAGCGGAGTAAAAAAGTGAAAAGTTCAGACGAATGGCTCATTGGGGCTGCGGCCCTAGCAACACTACAGCCCCACATTACAATGATTCTAGAAGCTGGTTTCGTGTCCTGGGCATTGTGGCATCTGTGCTTTCCGTATCCTAGGTGCTGCAGTGCCCAAATGGCTTCCTCTGGTGCCTCAGCATGTAGATAAAAATCTAAGCATGTTGCTAGCCAAGGAATTTTATCCAAATTGGTAGGTGAGTAACAAAGACACCTACAAGTCAAGACAAATGTGGAACCAAGCATAAGATAAGGTATTTTTCCTTTTTCTTGTAGCTAGACATGGATGTTATTTTGTGTATTTTCATGTTTATGTTTAGTTTGCTTGTAGAGTAATTTTCTCTACACTTTCTATGGTTATAGCTACTAAAATTGGTTAGTTGATTCGATTAATGACTATTTGTCTTTCATTGTACTTCTTTTCTTGTTTACTTTTCTCTATGAACTCATTGTTGTGTTGATTGATTAAGGGCCGTAGTTAATTGCACCTTAGATTTCTTTTAAACTCTTGGAAAAGATTAAAAGGAATTAGAATTATGAGAAGAGTATAGTAATCATGGGCTTGTTGGGAGACTAGTCTAAGACACTATGTGAAGGTAAATTGAACTTGTGATGCCCTTCCGGAACTAGCAATTCGGATGAGAATCCATTATAGTATAAGCTTAGGAAACTGACTTTTTCACTTGGGGGAGTAAAGGCCCAATCAGTTAACTTCACAAACAAGTAGGAAAACCAAACCATTAGCCTTGATTCACTAGTTAACCAAGTCAAAAAGTGAAAATTATAGGAAGTGTGTTTCGTTAATTCACTACAAACCCCTAATTTGTATTATGTTTGTTGTTCTTGTTTAGTAGTTATTTAGGTGGAGTTGCAATTTTAGTTATTTTCATAGTAAATAAATAATTGATTGTTGTTTGTTTAGCTAAACTGAGTCTTAAGGTAGTGGTAACTAGTAAACAATACAAATCAATTCTCATGGGAATGATATCTTACTCACCTTATCCATACACGTCCATGCACTTGCGGGTTAGGGTTTAAAACACACAAAAGACAAGAATCACACTAGGATAAAGTAAAAAAAGAACCGTTTATTTGAATCTAAGTTTGTTTCTCTCCTTCACTCTCATGTCTCTATCTCCCTTTACCTATAGGTTTGCTTTAGGAAATTAGGAATCCTCTTTAGCAAAGTAGCCAAGTAAGGAACAAAGAAAATGATACATACAAAAGAAAAAAAGAGAATTATAATAGATTGGGTTCAGCTTGATGGGTTAGGATTATTATGCTAGGTATTATGTGGGTTGGACTTATAGGTTTAAAGAGGTATTGGGTTTAGGGTTAGGGCTTAGAATATAGTTGGCTTAGTCGGGCAGTTATGGTTTTTATCGAGTATGGCCTTTAAAAACCGCAACCACAACATATAGCATTTGATGTTAAGATTTCTAAACCTGAACAGTAATCGGAACATCATAAAACCATACACCGTTCAATTTGGTGCAGATCAGTTTATTCAGTTTTGTGGTTTAACTAGTTTTGGGAAACATGTATACTTTGTTGTCATCCTTGGCTAGAGATTTGTGGATTTCGATGCCTTTTCTTCTCTCCCTGATATAGGATTGGTGAAGATGAAGTTGAAGACAAATAAGAAAGATGAGGCAGAAGGACAAATCGTTGAGATGAGGGGTAAGAGAATAAGGGAAAACAAATGAATTGGAGAGATGTGAGAGATAGACAATGGCTGGCTGAAAATTCCAATGGAGAAGAAAATTGTAGAGGCTAGTGTAAGGAGTGGTTAGGTTCATTTCTCTCTCTCTTTGTTTTTTTATATAGAAAAGGAACTTGTTGGGTATGGTGAGTATTGGGCTCATATAAGGAAAATATAAAATGGGCTTAGGTATTCTATGTAATGATTTGGGTTAGGTTAGAAAAAGTATTAATGATTTTGGTGTAAAAAGTATTGGGCATCTAGTATTTTCAGTTGGGTTTCGTTTTCAAGTTTAATCTAAACTAAACCTGAATTATAAGCTCTTTTTTTAGTTTAGGTTTGGACAAACCCAAATTGACCGATTTCCACCCTACACCTAACCTGGACTTTTCAATTTGGGTCAAAAATTAGGCACTACTTTCAGCCCAAGTGGTGAGTGGACTTTTGCACCGACCACGAGATAAAAGAAATATTTGATAGTCACCAAAGGTTACTTCACTAAATGTGATGAAGCAAAACCTTTAGTAAAGTTCAGAGAGTAGGAAGGAAGACTTTGTTTTGCAACAAATCATATGCTAGTTTAGTTATAAAGAAAAAGGTTCCAATTTGCTTATATAGTGTTAGATAGAGTCACTAAGCCAGTGTCCCTTTTTTTAGTTCATGGGTAAGTTGATCTTTATCAAATTATATGGTATAAATCTATAAAATTTAGATAAATTTCAAAAGCTTCACTCAGTTTTAAGTGAAAAATATATTTTGCATCTTCTTATTTTAAAAATCTACACCTTGCACATACAACTCTTTTAATTGTAATAGTTAACATTTTAAATCTCAATTTAAATAGTATAGTGTCTACATTTGGATAAATTTAAATTACATGTGATAAAAATTGTTCAAAAATTTTAATCATAGTTTTCCTTAATCTAAATATAAAACCACTTTTCTCCCTCATTGTTTATAGTAAGAATACAACTTCCCCCCGGGGGGGGATACATTTTCACCCGAATCCTAGGGGCTTGTTTGAAATTCATCCTAGTATCTCGGCCTGTAAAACATTTATTTATATTCCCCTCACTCACCTTTTTATTTCAAAACATTTTCAAGAATCAACAGGATAGCGAAACATGCCTAAAGTGAGGTTACCAACGCTAAAACCACCATCCACGAGCAGGTTTTGTCCACTTATATATCTCGCCTCGTCACTTGCCAAGTATAGAGCAGCATTAGCAACATCCTCTGCCTTTAGTGTCACACCCTTAAGGTTAGCAGACGAGTCCATCGCTGTCTCCAAGTCCTCGCCATTAAGCCCCACGAAATTCATCGCTAGAGGCGTCGCCAAACCAAACGGCGATAGGCAATTAACCCTTATCCCAAACTGCCCCAGCTCGGCCGCGGCGTTTCTAGTGAGCCCCAAAACCGCATGCTTTGAAGCACAATAGGCATGTGAGGCTGCCGCACCCACAACCGAACTAACGCTAGCCGTCGAAATGATGGATCCGCTTCGAGCCGGGATCATTACTCGGGCCGCATGCTTCATCCCCAAGAAGACGCCGGTCACGTTCACGGCCAGGACGCGCTCGAAGTCGGATTTTTCATTGTCGATGATCCGAGCTTTGTTAGCGTCGATTATGCCAGCGTTGGTAAACATGATATCTAGCTTGCCACGCACGGAAACGGTTTTGTCCACGGCATTTTTTATTTGGGCCTCGTCAGTCACATCACAGTGGACATAGGTGCAGCTTTCTGGGCCTATGGATTCACAGAGAGATTGGCCTAATTCGTCTTGGACATCAGCGATCACAACCTTAGCGCCGTGGTATGCGAAGACCCTAGCTGTGCACTCACCGATCCCGCTGGCTCCTCCGGTTATTAGTGCAACTTTTCCTTGCAACCTACAAAAGAATTTGAAGCCCAACAGTGAAAGGGGCTTGTGAATTGTTATCCTATAGTGACGGCTCTTAATTTAGATATCTGAAAACGAAACAAATTTAGCTTATGTTTTCATTTGAAAACAACGTTAGAGTTTACTGTTACATGCTAGAAAAGACTATTTAACGGTAGCTTTTGTTAGATGTTTGGAGAAGCTACGACAACTGATGATAAATAATTGTAACATCTGACACTAAGCCTAAAAGCTGTTTCTAAATGAAACCTATTTTCTATGAGGAAACCCATAGTGGTAGATCGATGTAAGGTAAACCTAGAACAAAGTTATCGTTAAAGTCTCTTATATCAAACCAAATATCGAACGCCACATGAAATCTTTTTATAGGATATGCATAATTCAACAGTATCTTTCACATAACAAATCGTTACAGGCAACTGATATAGTATATGCAAAATCAGAATCAATCTCAAACTTGATTGGCGACGCAGAACATCACAAGAAAGCTCGTGAATCCTAAGCTGTGACTTCATATGGAAGTATATTCAACCTCATTGAGTCTTGTGGTTGTATATATCTGATCCGCTAGATCAGAGGAGATGATTGAAGGTGAAGCAAAAATGGGAAACCGAAAAAAGAAATTAGCGAAGTAGAAGGGAGTGGATGGATTTGGTCAAAGGGTGACTCACCTTCTTGTGAGAGCGGAGATAAATGATGAAGCCGCCATAGAAACTGTCCGATGGATCAAGCTACCAGAAGCCCTGCTCTGATCTCCCGTAATGGGGTATTTAAATAGGGAGATCCAGGAAGACATTAAAAAGGCCTAAATGCCCCACCAGTCCCTTAACTTAACCAACCCGAACGACTTGATCCCTCAACCAGAAAATGAATCAAGTTAGTCCTCCAACTTGGCAAAACGTGATGACTTGGTTCCTGAAGCGAGTTGGAGTGGAATGTGGAATAACACCGTTAAAACAAGAAATAACCATACTATCAAACAAAAAATTTCTAGCCCAAAGACATCTCCTAATATTTTTTCCCCAAGATCAGCCCTCCAATGAAGCACTCCTCCTTCACCTCCACCAACAAATCCACCTCATCCAAGCCATCACCCCACCGTCTGCCAACAACATTGTTTACCCTATAGCACTAATTTAGCAATTTGCTCCATTTTCTGAGTACTAATTGAAAATGATTAGATCATCTAGGCTAGTTACTGTAAGAGCTTCGCAGATGAATAAATCCAACAACCCAGCAAATCAGCCATCAATTGTGTAGTAGAGACAGCGATGCAGTTATAGCACAAAACCCACCTCTCCATCTCATAGAATATTGAGGCAGTTAGTTCATCACAATCATCGCAGAACTGGGACCGAGAGTGCTCCACAAACAATGGGCCATTGAGTGAACTTCTCTGCCGCATGAGAAACAGAGCTAGGCTGGATCGCAAATTCACTTCTCTACCTTCACCGACCTCAAATTCCACCTTGCCATCACTTGCCCAATGGCCGCCTCTCTTGCCATCTTCCTTAGCGGCTAACGGTCAGCAATAGTGTGAATTGGTTCCCCAAAAAAAGGGCAATCAACATGAGAAGAAAACGGAGTTATCCATTTGAGGACACGTGGTACTCTAACTTGCTTTAGGGATTAAGCCATCACATTTTGCCAAGTTGGAGAACTAACTTAAATAAATTACTAGCTCGTATGAATTGATCAAGTTAAGGAACCGATGAGGTATTTAGGCTAATGAAAAAGGAATTGGGTCACAGAAAATATAAACCAAGGGCTTGCTTTTATTCTATAGCTGAGGCCAGACATAAGTCCCACTAGCTAGGTAGACTATTGTGGGTAAGGACTACAAAGTACCCTAAAAAAAGAAAAAAAAAAAGACTAAAAGAAGGCTAAAAGCACAAAAAGAACCACCATATTTTCAAGCTGGCTAAATTTGTCATTTTTTGTTAAATTCACTAGTCAATCCAGCATTAGACTGTTGCCTTTAATGTGTGAGAATAGTGAATCACTTCCATAATGGATTTTTTTTTAATTTTTGTTTGCTTATTTTTACATCATCACCTAGTTTCTTC
The DNA here is from genome assembly GCA_005392925.1 of Aquilaria sinensis. Lineage (NCBI taxonomy): Eukaryota > Viridiplantae > Streptophyta > Magnoliopsida > Malvales > Thymelaeaceae > Aquilaria > Aquilaria sinensis. The sequence continues at coordinate 696,054 of SMDT01002914.1, read as the reverse complement.
TCAAGTATTGATAGACTTAATGAGCCATAATCCCCATTTTTTCTCCAATTTGTAACAAAATGTGCTCATTTTACTCAAAATATTATCATGTATGACTTTCTTTTTCCCAAAATATAATCCTTTTTACACATAAATATTTTCATGATTTAACTGAGAAGCACCAATTTGACCCATTTAGAAACATGTTGGCTATACTTAAGCTTAAAAAATAATAAATCCCATACTTTGTATGATTCACAAACAGCAATGGTTCTTTTTGTGTTTTTGCCAAAGCAAAAAAAAAGGAATCGGGCATGAGGACAATCTGACAAGATGCTGTTGGGGGGGAATCATTGATTAAAGCACATCAGTACAGTAGGTCATTGGCATAAACAAACGTTCACAATTTGTATTGTTCCTTGTAATGTCAAATGCGTTGATCATCGCGCGACCGCCGGCGGGGCCGGCCCTCGCCTTTTAATCGCTAACAGCTAATCTGTTTCAAATTAATTATATGCATTGTATCTTATTTTTTTAATATTCTTTTATTCGGCTATCATTTAATTTTTTGTTTTTAAGTACTTCCGGAAAGAAGTATTATTAATCACAGTTTAGAGTCATAGACAACCAAAAGGTTAATGGAGTACTCCAAATAGTCAGACCGAATCACTTAAAGTCATATCTAGTTAGGGATGAGCAAAATTTTGGGTTTATCTAAAATAATTGAATAATAAAATAAATTTAGTTTTTAGTTACCATTTTTTGTGATATTTTGATTTTTGGTTATAACAAAAAATTGAAATACAAATTTGGTTTCAGTTTTCGGTTTTCTTAATTAAAATTCAGTTAATTGAAATAATCAAATTTTTTTTACTAGTGGATTTAATAGGCATAATCCTTCACATATATTTATACATTTTTGCCAGTGAGTTATACTATTAAATTAGTGCAATTCTAAAGACCCGATGATGATGAGAAAGAAAAAGGATGAGGAGACGAATAATGTTATTTCTCTTCTATGTTATTTTAGTGCATGTACAATTTGATTTTTTGATTAAAAACCGATAACCAAAATTTGGTTTTTAGCTAATTTGGTTTTCACACTTAATTCAATCTATTCAATTATTGGGATATAAAACTGAGAACCAAAAAATTTTGGCTATTCGGTTTCAATTAAAACCAAATCAACCCATTGATCACGCTTATATCTAAGTAACACGTGTGCAACTCCATTAGGAGACCGTTTAATAAAACAAAAAAAAAAACAAAAGAAGTGCTGAGAAAAAGACTTTCCTCTAACAAAGTTCCAAAATAAAAAAGATGAGAGACTTATAATTGCAATTTCAAGATTTTAAATAGCCATATGCGACTTGAGAATAAGCAAAGGAATATTGCACCGGTGTGTCTCCTTGACTTCTTAAAGGTTTTCCAAAGCTTCCATGTATAGAATATGGAAGCAATCATAATCAAAGGCAAAGCAAATAGCAAACACTACCACGCCATCCACGTTCTAGCCAACAACACCAATAGCTGCCTCTTTGTTGTCCTTTTTCGGCGCAACATCCACATTAACTTGTGAGTTGCTTCATTGTAGTGAATTGCAGAACAAGATTGGTAGGTGTATGCTTCACATGAACTTGCCCCCAATTCACAACCCGCTATTTTGTGGAGTTTGCCACAACTAAAGGAGATTGAACCAAAGCTTCATGAACCTCTTTCTTTCAATGGAATTAAATACACCATATAAACCCCATAGAGTAAGCTTTGTCTCTCAACGCCTTCAAAGAAAGCTAGTTGATAGTTGAAGGGATTGTATGGGTCTGAACCAAAAGTGTGGTGAACCCTACAATGGGGTCCTATGCACAAAGACGGTGTTAGAACCTTAGGATGTTTTCTCAGGGAAACCCCTTTGATGATCAAGTTAGGTATCTGACAAACAAAGATGAGATATAAGATAAAGAGTCAGAATGTCATACCTTGAAATTGGCAACTGGCTGCCATTATATAGCCAAGAAAGATTTGATTAAATAACTCTTAGATAGGAATCCTCTACTAATCCTTGTAATTTGGGGGATCTCATTTCCTTTGGGAGTGAGAGTCTTTTGTTTAGCTTATTAGACTTTTTTGTTGTAGATCCATTGGATAGGGATTTAATCATTTTAAGCCCTATACTGGGCCTATTTCCTACCAATAGGCCCCCTCCTTGAAAGAAAATGTGGGTCAAGGCCCTGCATTTTCATTATTTTATAGGGCAATCCATGTTTGTTCAATAGGGGTATGATCCTCTGCTCTTGTGCTATGCTGGGCTTTATCCATTGTTGTTTCACTAAGTGGGTGTAATGCCTCTCTAGGCTACTTCTTGAGAAAGTTGTAAGAACATTATCATTCCAGCTTCTTCCATATTGTGTTAAATATAGTAGGCTTAACGGTCGATGAGGGAAAGGAAGCGATGTCTCATTAATGCATCTGAAGGAGGTGACCAAGTGTGACTGTTTTTTATGTTTATACATGGCCATGTGGCATCTCCTCATAAGGCGAAAAATCCGCAATGATTACAGCGATAGTCTTTAGAAGGTAACCCAAAGGTTGTGGGTTTTCCTACATATACGGTAGTTTTTCTATATTCTTTTTACCATTTGAGTGCCTTTTGCTCCATTAGTTCGTCTTGCTCTTGCTCGTCATTGCTCGTCATGCTCACTGCCAGATCTTTTTTTCAAACCTTTAAAGCTTCTTTCTATCACACTTCCTACGATCAGGTAATGGGCCTTCTCTTTATAGCTTGAAATAGTTGTTTTTCCAGTACTTTTGGTTTGGGTTTTCTGGCTATTCTTAATCATTCTTTACCCGCTCATCATATGCTGGCGACAACCTTGACATATTGCACGATGGTTTTTCTACATGGTGTCTTTGAGGTCTTCATCTAGGGTTGCTGCCGATGATGCTGATTGGTCGAGGATACTATTTTCCCTTAATGTGAAGGTTCTTAAGGGCATTTTGATGGAGCAAAATGAGGAAATCTTGGCAACGAACTTATGGTGATATTACTGGCTTAACAACGTTACGGCCTCCTTCTCTAGTGATTAGGCATTGAAAGATAGGGGCCTTACAAATGGCGACAAGATGATTGCTGTACTTATGGTCTACGCGGACCATCTTCAGGCTAGGCTCTGCTTTCATCTCCATTTATTGGTGGAGCAGTTTTATGATCATTACCAGGTGTCATTGTTGCAGCTAACTCTAAAAATTCCTTTGTACATATCAACGGGTTCATAGCTTGTTGCAAGATGGCGATAATGAGCTCTCTACTGGAGGTTTTTCTCTAGTTCTATACGCTGGACTTGAAGAAAAACTTCAATTTCTTCCACATCATCCTCACTAACCAATAAAGGAACAAGTCTTTTGTCTTCATATCCTGTAGAGACTCATGAATAAGGTGGACGGACCGCTTTTTCTTCACCTTAATGAAGTAGGAGTAAAGGCTTCTCTATGAGTTCACCAACACTGCGCAGTAGGCCTTGGTTCAATGGATGCCAATATACGAAGGCTCTGAGAGCCATCATTCTTACATTAGCCCTGGTCACCTAGCTGGAGTCAATGGTGGGGAATAACAATTTTTAAAGCTGTCCCCCATTCACTACACAGATCTAGATAAGCCAACTCTTCGATGGGTGGGGATCAGTAGGGCTCATCGAAGCTACCCTAATGTGAAGAATCCCTTTAACTGGGAGGAAGGTTAGGAGGGGAGCATAGTAGAGGCTTACAGATCGCTTTTAGGGCTCAGCAAGCCCCTTAGATACCAAGCATTGTACTCTGTGTAGGCACCATACTTTCACCCATTTTTGTGCCTTTAACTGGTCCTAACCCTTTGTTTATTTTAGTAGGTATAAGTAGCCACACCAAGGAGTACATGAAGAGGTGCAAAAGCATCACCAATGTTCTTGCTGACACTCGGAAGATTTTCATCCTTTCAGCTAAAGCAACCCATGCAGCTTCCTAAGTCGACCCCTTCGGCACTGGATTTATCTGAATCTCCCCACAGGCTTAGCTGGTCCGGAAAAGGTTGTACTTTGCAGCCCCAACTGAGGTCGATGCTTCTTAAGGGAGTGGTGACAGTACGACTTCCATAGACAATTTTGTCCTTCAGCAACATTAATTCTGTTGACTTGATGCCGTTTTGTGCTGATTGTAGGTCTTTTCATCTAGCCTCTCTAGGGAAGTAATCAAAGACCCTCGGACCCACTTCTGTTGCAGTTCCTAAGGTTCTGGTGATATCCTAAAAGTCGATCGGAAGGTTGTCACAGAAGGAGAAGACAATTGGCCCTTCCCTTCCCTCATATTCTCCCAAGATTCATTAGGGATTGTTCTTGAGAAGGTGGCATCCGTTCAATGAGGTTTGCTCAAGCAATCAATCAATAAGCATTTTCAGCCTTGCAGCTTAATCCTAGAGCGTAGTTAGGAGCAAAGGTATAACTTGGTGCTAAAAGTGATTGTGTCTAACCAAGTCTTTGATCCTTTATGGATGGTGGGTATTAGCGAATCAATCCTTAAGGATTGATCAAACATTGCCCATTATATCCTTTACGAGTTGAAGACCCCCAGGGATTGGCACTTTCTAGCCAGCCCCCTTCGGGCGAATAACCATCATCTGATGAGCATAGGTTGTTGCCTGCTCCAGGTACATTCCTTGGTACTTTTAGTGTTTTGGCGTAGACATAGTTCTAATGTGCTTGGTTTTGCAGGTGGCTATCATGACCTATGGTCTTGGGGAGTGGCTTGTCACCTGGGGTAAGTTTGTGTAGTCCTTTAATTCAAAAGTTAAGGCCTACGAAATGCTAGGAACTCTTTAAGGAAGGAGTTGGAGAATGAACATAGCGCTTAAGGTGCCCTAGTGTAGGACCTCAAATTGATAAAGGAAGTGAAAAAACAGGGGAAGGGGCACGTCAAGAAGCTTGAGAAGAAGGTGTAGAGGCTGGCAATGGCCTTTAAGCCATCCAATAAGAAAGATAAGGATGCCTCTAATAAGGCTAGATGCCAGACATCCTTTTTTAAAATGCTTGAAAGTAAGATCAATGTTGTTAAGAAGCCCCCGTTGCTGGATAAGTAAACTCTATTGGGCCCAAAGACCACCCATGGTGAAGCTAGTTCTAGTTCAATTGTTTCTATGATGCCTCTCATGGAGTAAATTCAACAGGTTGGCTTTTTTGGGTGCAAAGGCCATTTAGCATACCAGCATCTCCGAACGAAGGCCAACGCTTGCGTGAGAGAGCTCGACTTGCACTCTAGAAGGCAAAAATAGGGCTTGGAAAGAGTGTCTTCCTTGAATTCAAGGAAGGCTTTATTTCCTGCGGTTTTAAAGTGGAGCGAGCCAATAAAAACCTGGATATCTCTTTTTTATCAGCCTATGAGGATTTGTGTCCGGATTAATAAGCGTGGTTAAAGGACAAGCAAGTATGGATTCCTACCTTTAGCGAGGATGCATCAGCGATGGACATTGATGATGACCCTTCTCTTGATGAATTTTAAGGGGCTCTGTCATTCATCACCCAACTTCTAAGTTCCGTGTAATTTTTTTGTTATTTTCTTTTTTAATTTTGAGCTTAGTGGAAATGAAATTGATTTTTATTTAGTAACATTTTGGGTATGATGCATGCCTATTCCAATTTTTGTTGTGCTCGAAAGTTATTCCTTGCAGTGATTTTGTTTCTTGTTTATAGCACTTGCACACCTTTAACTTTTAAAGGTCACTTTACTATACTGCCTCAAATATTTTGTTTATAAATGGCTGCATTCTTAGGTAATTAAGAAGCCTTCATACAAGGATGCGTGAAAATTATAAGCCTTTATGGAGGAATGCTCTTATTTAAAAAATAAGTATGGACAGTTCACCATAGCGAATCAAATGATGTGAAACAACATTATTATGCAAAGTAAGGTAATAGGTCATTTGGGTGATAAGCTATGGGCAACTACTTTAATGGCTCTCCAAAAATTTGGATCATAATTACTGAGGTAATATTAGTTATTTTAGTAATTTAATATACTTAGAATATTTAATGTAAGTAAATTCTTGGTTTAATAAAGTATAGTAGCTTAAAGATTGTAAAATTGGTCATTTAAGAAAATCGGACCAAGAAGGGCATTTTAGTCATTTCATATAGTGACGCATTTTTATTTCACGGTTGGGTAGAGGATGGAAAAATATTAAATTTAAGGTATCACGGGTTTTTGTGACTTTCGCTCTACCCTTGTGAAATTGTGACTTGACCAAATTGTCTGTAAATGGTTTATGTGTTACTCTCAAAAGTATCAGGCCTGAATTGCACGTATCTCAAAGCGGAGGACTGGGCATGTAATTAAGGTGAAGGAGGATTCAAACGCGAAATAACTCCTGTTTTGGTCCTAAGTTTTCTGTTCGGTCCTGGAAAAGTCCCCAACGTACTATTGTGTACAAAGAAGGGACCAGGTGCGTGGCATGTGCCATTTAAGCCTACATAAGTTGACTTCCAATGATTTTGCTCAGCCATCTTCTTCCTCCAACTCCAGACTACCCAAAACCTCTCTGAAACTCCATAACCTAACCAAATCGAAGCTCCAATCCATCAAAATCAAGCATAATTAAGCAAATTTTTGAAGGAAAATCAAGTATGGAACCATCCTAGGCTTGAATTTCAAGCTATTTGTTCAAGTAAGTTTTGTTTTGTTCTTCCCTTGCTTTTGAGATTCATACGGTTTTGTAGCTGCTGGAATCACTGAATTGAAGCTAGTTCTTCTTGGTTTATTAAAGGAAAAACAAAAAGAAAAGCTTAGGAATCAAGCTTAAGTAGGAAGGAACCCAAACCCGGTTTGATTCAAGGGTAAAAGCTAATTTAATTATTTCTTGTCCTTGATTAATTCCATGTTTTATAGGTTGAGTAATCTAGAATTTATTGTGCTTAAATCAAATTTTGTTGAGCAAGAAATAAGAAATTAAAGAAGACCGAGGAACAATTTATATATGTGTTGAGTCAAGGGCCGGTTAATTGGAATCCATTAAGAAGGTTATTCCTAACCACTTAATCCGTATGGATGGTTGTAGTATTGTCCTAATTATGGTTTATTTATGTACCTAAATGATCAATTAAAAGAGAAATACTCAAACTACTATAAAGGGTACAAAAAAAAAATACAAAAACTGAGACCATAAGGACATTGAAGTTGGTGCTTGCTTGCATTAATTATTCAAAGTAAGGGATTTTAAGTTCAAATTAAAATTGATGCATTATGTATTTTTACAATGCATTAACTAAGAGAGTAAGAGGTGGACAAGAAGTGACTTAAGGACTATGTAATTAAATAGCCCTTAAGTAAGTATACAGGGTACTAAGTGTTCAAGATGGGCTTTGATGCTCAAGAGTATCCTAGCTAAGCTACTAAGCTTAGTAAGAATGAGCCACTATGAACTCATGTACAGTGTGAGTAAGGGTAAGTAATGGTAAGCTAAGCTTGCTAAGGCAAGAGTTAAGCTCTTGTAAAAAGGACTAAGTCGAGGATGGGTTCCTCACCATAGAACCCGTACTAGTGGCCATTAGTCAAGACCTTATAATGTTTTGAGATCACGTTAAAATGTGTATATATTTTATATAAGCTGGGTCCTAAAGTTTATTTTGTAGGTATTTAATTCTTTATTGAGAATTTATGATTCTCATTCCCTTAAGTATCACATGGTGTAGATACTATTAGTGTGAAGCCTAACACTCACTGAAGGGTTGTTAAGCAAGGTTTTGGTGCAAGTATTTAAAATACCATGAATCTTTAATGATTCTAAGTTATTGGTTAGTAATATTATTGTACTAACTAAGTTATTTAAAATAGCCTTGACAGATACAGGCAAAGTGCACAAGGAGAAGTTGGACCTCTCATTTATGGAGCTTCTGTGCTTAGGTGGGAGTTATTTTGATAGTCTCAAATTTTGTACATATTGGGTACTTAGGTACTAAGGAAATGCCTCTAGTTTGACTAGTGTATATGAACTTATTGAGTGTATATATCTGTATATACACTATGGTTGCTTATGGATGTACATAAGTTAAGTGTTATGTGTGCATTAGTTAATGCTTGCAGTTTAAATAAACATGTTTATATGACTTTAGTATGTGTTTCAAGTTTTTTATGAATCTGATTGAAACTATTTTGAAAAGTTTTATTTATTACTTTTATTAGTTCTTTCCAAATGCTGAAGTTAAGCATGCATGAATTCATGTCATATGATCATCAACTAGTATGAAGTTTTCAACAACGCAAGTATTAGCTTAGGCATTTGCAACAAAGAGTAGGAATACTAAATCCTGATTATCCTAAGATCCTGGGAACACTTTATATCAGGGTAAGCAAGAAGGTTCCCTCACAACTTTCTCCCTTCCGAGCTGAGTAACTTGTAGACCACATCTCTGATCTTCCTTGTGACTAAGTAAGGCTTGTTCCAGTTAGGCCTTAGTGCTCCATGCCATGGGTTTCTCCTCATCAACTCTACCTTAACAATGGCCATGCCCCCTACTTTTATGTTCTTCCTCTTCACCTTTTCATCATGTGTGAAAATGGTTCATTGCTTAAATACTCTTATGCAAACCTTCACATCTTCCTTTTATTCTTCCAACAAATCAAGGTTCTCTTTAAAAGCTTGGTTATTCGTACTTTTGTGGTAGGCTTGAGTTCGTAGCATCAGGTAGGAGATTTCTATTAGGATGAGGGCATCTTCTCCATAAGCCATCATAAAAAAATACTTTTCCATTGGCCTTCGAGGTGTCATTTTGTAGTCCCATAGGATGCTTGGTAATTCTTCTACTCATTTGCCTTTAGTCTCCCTTAGCCGTTTCATTATATCATCCTTGATAGTTCTGTTAGTCACTTCTACTTGTCCATTTGATTAAGAATACAATACAGGCATAAAATATAGGTTAATACCTTTTTCCTCTACAAATTGGTAAACTTTTAGGTTATCAAATTGCTTATTGTTATTACTAATGATGGCTCTTATGATCCAAATCGGCAAATAATGTTTTTCCACAATAACTTAATGATATGGGAAGCAGTGATGGATGTCAGGGGCTCTGTGTCCACCCATTTAGTAAAGTAGTCAACTACCATGATGCAGTACTTAACCTGCCTTAAAGTCATAGAGAATGCCTTAATCAAGTCTAACTTCTACATGGTGAAGGGCTAGTGGTCCACGGCCATTAAAGCATCAAAGAAGGGTAGTCTTTGGATTTATGAATTGAGCTAGCAAGTGTGGCTTCATTGGAATAATTTTCTAGCGTCTCCACAAATTGTGGGTTAAAAGTAGCCTTGTCATATGGTTTTGTGGGCCAAGGAGTTAGCATAAGTATGTGCTCCACAATCTCTCCTTAGTGGATTCCTTGGAGAACCTCTTACCCTTCCTACGGTGTTAGACATCGTTGTAAGAGAGAAGTGAACCCCTATCTGTATAGTTCATTTCCAATGATGACAAACCTTCCAACTCAGATCTTGATCCTTATTTTTTTCTTTAAGTGTTTCATTCAAGAGTCTGTTTTCTAAATAGTGTCTGATTGGCTTCCTTCAGTCATCTTTAAGGGCCATGTATCTCATGTGATGAATGAAAGGTTTTGTAAGTTCTTTTATGAAGGCTTCTTCCTAGCCCTTTGAAAGGGTGTCTGTCCTTTTATTCTAGGCTTATGGGATCTTCTGCACCTACGCATGGTCAAACATCCTCATCAAATCTTTTGCTATTTATAGGTATTTGTAAAGTGTAAGTTCTTTTGTCTCTACCATTCTGGCAACTTGGTTTACTATTAATTATGAATCACTATGTATCTATAGGCGTCTTACCCCTACCCGACCAGCCATCCATAACCTAGCTAGGAGTGCTTTGTATTCAGTGATGTTGTTTATGATAGGGAATTAGGATCTGATTCTGAGAGTTGCCTTTATGTCTATTGGTCCTATTAGTATGATGCCTGCTCCTTAATGCTCGAGCCCTTAGGCCCTGTCAACATACATTTCGTAGAGCAGGGTTTCTTTTTCTTTGTTTTCTTCACCTGCTATAGGAGGCATCAATTCAGTGACTAAGTCTACTAAAGCCTATACTTTAATGGCCTTTCGAGGTTCATGGTTAATGTCGTACTTCCATAAGTTGATGTACCATTTGGCAAGTCTTCTTTTGTATTATATCCCATAGGGGTAACTTTGTAAGGACAATAATGTGATACGTCTGAAAGTATGATCAAAGTTTTCAAGAAGTAATGACGGGGCCTGGACTGCTTTCTGAAGTGTGGGGTACTGAGATTCTACCCTTTGAAGGGCTGGCTAATGTAGTAAACAGGCCATTGTTCTACCCCATGTTCCCTATAAGTATGGCACTAACAGAGCCTTACATTATAACTAAGTAGAGCACAAGGAGCTCATCAAGCCTTGGCTACTTCAGTGTGGGAAGGTGTCATAGGTAATCATTAATTTCCTTGAAAGCTTTTTGGCATTTGTCAGTCCATTCAAATATTGCTTCTTTCTTAAGTATGTAAAAAGAGGCTTTACAATGATCTCCAAAATGTGACACGAACCATCTAAGGGCTATTAGCCTTCCAGCCAATTTTTGGACATCTTTTCTTATTTTGAGCTTCAATTTTGTTTGGATTTACATTGATCACTCTTTCAAATGCCATGTAACCAAGAAAATTTCCCCGCTCCTATACCAAAGATACATTTTGTGGGGTTAAGTTTCATGTTGAATTGGCACATTCTCTAGAAGGTTTTATGAAAGTCATCAAAGTGGTGCTCTAACACTCTACTATTGACAATCTTGTCATCTATGTAAACTTCTATGTTCATCCCCATTTTTTCTATGAAGACTCGGTTCATGAGTCACTGATAGGTTGCTCTGGCATTCTTCAGTCTGAATGGTACTCACTAATAGTGTTATACTACTTCCCCTATCGTGAAGGCAGTTTTTTTACTCATCTTCAAGGTGCATACGAATTTGATGATATCTACTAAAGGTATCCACAAATGATAGTATCTTGAATTCTGAGGTGACATTAACCAACTAATTTGTGGAGGGCAGTAGATATGGGTCATTTGGGCAGGCATTTTAAGATTAGGCATACGTAATTCACCATTTTCATTTTTTACCAAGACAACATTGGCGATCTATTCGAGGTATCGTACCTCCCAGATAATGCCTGCCTTCAGCAACCTTTCCACTTCTTCTCTAACAAAGTCTCATCTTTTGGGTGCCATATTACACTTCTTCTACTGAACTGATCAAGTGGTAGGGTTTACTTGTAGTCTGTGTGTGATAATTTTCAGGTGTATTCCCCGTATCTCACTGATGGACCATGCAAAGACATTTAAGTTGGCTTTGAGTAACTAAAAGAACTATTGTCTTAACTCGAGTGGAAGATCTCTGTTGGCTTTTATTATTTTTCCTGAGGCTATTTCTACCATGTCAACATATTTAGACAATGTCTTGTTATCCTCATTCTCGTGGGCTTACTTTTTTTTTCCCCTCTATTATCGCAGGTTTGTAATCCCTTAACCTCTGTAAAGTGGCTACATAGTTTCATCTAACTAAGGCCTGATCAACAAACATAATGGCATCCTAAAAAAGGGTCACAAAAAATATCATTAGCCATCTAACATTAGACCAGATGTGAATTTATACTCGAGTGACCTTGCTAAGTCTAGTGTTGTGAGGTGAAGAGATGTTTAGGACTAGGAATTCTATAGTGTGAGAGTCATAAACAACCCTTTGTTCTTTATTTATGCCAACCAGCATGAGAGTCAGATTAATGGTTCCAAGTATGGGGACCTCTTCTTCTTCTATCCCAAAGGTAGCCCTAACGTGGGGGATAAGAGAGTCTTCTTAATCTTGATTTTTCCTAGTAACTCGGCAAAGAGGACGTTCACATTGGCTCCAGTGTCTAGGTGGACTCTCTCTATGTCAAAATTCTTAATTCGGGGCTCTAAATACTAACGAATCCATATGTGGGACAAGTACCCTGGAACCATCGGACCTAGTCAAAACCTTGTTAGGATTAGCCATCTACAATTCGGCAACCTCTCGCTCTTGTCGTTTCCTTGCTGCAAAGGGCTCCCCTTGGGTAATTATATGGATGACTCTTGCTAGCGGTCCCGGGTTCCTATCGTCCTTTAGATGAGATTACTGCCATTCTAGCCTTTATCCTCTATCGTAGTCCTTATCATCGTTCCTTCTACGGGGTCTCTTTTCCTACTTTTAGCATAAGGTGACTGTTTGAACAGAAATTCCTTCAACTTCTCCACTTGTATTTTCTCCTAAAAAATTCTCTTTAGCTGTTAGTCCTTGGTGTTGTGCCCCTTGTCCTTATGATATCTACATTATTTCCTCCCTTTTGTTGAAAGGCTGCTTTGGCGGGGGTTATCTAGGTACTTGGTTTTTCATTTGCAGGGCATATAGAGTGTTTGACATAATTTCATTTAATGGTGGAACAATGGGCTCTATTCGGGACAGCTCGTCACTCCTACTCTTATTCTTGGGTTCATTAACCCTAATTATGGGTTGCTTTCTTAGTATCATTGGCTAATTAAGTTCTTCTACGTGCATGTATTATGTAGCCCGGTCAAGGAATTCCTCGATGTCCCTTACGGGATTCTCATAAAGGTCCCAGGCTATCCTTAAATCTCGTGCCAGTCCTTGACTAATGGTAGCCAAGTGCAATTCTAGGGACAGTCCTTATACCCATACAGCTTAACATTAAACTGTCGAACAAAGTCTCTCTGACACGGCCGTCCTTGGCCCCTACCTAGGAGACCCGTGAGAGCTGGTGTCACGGTGGATTGCATTTGGCTAGTTGTATATGCATGCGAATTAAAACTTCGTGATGCTAGTAGATTAACTTAGAATATGTAGGATGCATGCTCTTCATGCTTTGAGTTAGATTAACAAAAACCATAAAACATTGATTTGGCCAAGAGATTTCCATAGAAAACAAGTTCAAATAGCCAAGCATACAAAATCAACACTTATGTGAGTTTACTACAGATAACAACTATGTGGGAGCATTCATACATAAAGTAGACTAATGCCCCTACCCAAGAGCAACTTTAGAGTCTAGGACTCCTCAAAACATAGACAATGGAGGCAGCTAAAAGTACTATATATACAAGCCTCAACCGAGATCTTTTTAAACTAACTCCCACCTTGGATGCAAGTCCTAGTGGTGAGTCACAAAAGTCCCTGTCCAAGTGCTACTAGGCTCTGCAACCAAAGGAATACTCTAGTTAGTACTGTTACTTGACCAACAAGTTACCTATGTAGGCTAAAATCATAGAGATTCTCAAGTACAATAGCTGCACAAGAGCTACTACCACAATAACCCTCAGCGGTTATCCGGCCCAATAACTTTAGAATCTGTACAACATAATTAGGGAGTGAGAACTTAAACATTCTCAGTAAGGATCTTCATTGTACCTGCAAGAAAATTACTAAGGACTCCACATATGATAACATATGTAACCTGCTGTGAGCTCTTACAGCTTGAGGGTCTGATATATATGCACAAATAACTAGGTCCCTTGAGACCTCTCCTAACCTAGTCCTTAAACCACAAGGCATAGCCTTGTCCTCTAGCAAGCTTAGCTTGCCAGCCTAACTAGTGATAAATCATCAGTTGAAACTCTCCCGTTTATGTTGTACAGGGGAATTATGGTGGGACTATTGTAGACTAGGCCATAAAGACCTTGTAGACTAGGTGCACTAAGGTTTTACCTAGCAACCTTGTAGCTAACGGCATGGGTAGGTTGCCAAGGGTTCTAAACCTTCTACCCAAGCTAGTGGTATTTAGTTGTGATCCTTTAAACTAGTTTTCTTGCTTAAGGTACAAGTCATCATGAAACATTATAAAACTCAAGAAAACTCCTAGGTCTTGAAGGACTTTTGGAAGTTTTGAAGTACGCCCGGAATACTTAGACCCTAAGGTATCCTAAGAACCCCCTTAGGTCTCCCCTCGACCTTCCTAGCAAAACTTGGAAAATTCAGCCAACCTGTTGTGGCAACACATCACCACAGTTGGTAATGTTCTGCCAACTTTTCTGGTATTGGTGACACGTCGTGGACAATGGAACAAACTGGCGACACGTCACCAATATGCGAATCTGCAGAATTTTCACAAATTTTGCTGCTATGAACTTTGGACACTTACCAAACATATCAAACATGCTTGGTTAGCCTCCAAACTTCACATACATGTAAAACATGTTGCATAGATCACAACCAACTATCACAAGCCAATCTATGGTACGTTATAATATCATTCCAATTATCAAAAACCTCATAGTCCACCATGATTCAACCTTGTTCACTAACTAATGCTATTGCTAGAATTACTCAAATTCTTCAAGAAAACTCATTCCAATAGCATTAATTGAACTTAAAAACACAACTCCCTTACGTCAACTCCAAGTAACAAGCAAGAATCAAGCACTTTTACAATCCACTAAGCTCATCAAAGCACCACCTAAGTTCCAAGCAAAACATAGGAACCAAACATCAAATTCTTGCCTTCTAAACAAAACCCAAGCTCCTAATCAACTAATAAACATGAATTCAATCAAGAACACATTTGGTTACCTCGTACTAAAAATAGAGTATGGGAGAAAACATGCTTCCAAGCTCCAAAACCATGGTTTTATGCTTGGAATAAGCTCCCAATGGCTTATATACTTATGATGGCTTCTCTTTTCACTAAGAAACTTTGATTTCAAGCTCAATTGGATGGAAAAATGATGGTGGAGAGGATGGACTCGGGTTTATGGCAGCCACCATTCATTTTACCCTCTTATAACCCTTGCTTAACACAAAAGCCACCAAAGTATTAGACTTGATACACTTAAGCCCCCATCTTTTGGTAACCTTAGCTATCCTTGATTAATCCTTGTTTATTTCATCAAGTTTGGGTTAAAGTTGAAAGCTAAGTTATAAAACTTCATTTTAACCACTCAGGACCTAACCCGGCTATTCAGGATGTAAAATTACCATTTTTCCCTTGAACCTCATTTAGTGCCTTAACTTTCTTGGAACTTAGTGAACTTTGCTAAACTTTTCTATTCTCACTATGTAAACTTGAATTAAGATTCCAAACTTAATTTAGAATACTTTACCTTCCTCAAGCATGCTTCCCACTAGTAGTGCCATAACACTCTCAGGGGCTTATCATGACATTGCTTAATCTTCAAGAGGTGCGCAACTATTTTAAAGGTTGATAGACTTCCTAAAAAGTGATGCAAGAATGCCTGCGAAAGGTCCCTGAATGATAAGCAACAATGCCCTCAATTAGTATCGAACAAAAAAGCGACGGTCTCCATTAGTGTTGAGCTAAAAGCCTTATACATGATTGCTTCTAAGACCCACTATAGCCTTAAAAAGGTGACATACCTTTGCAAGTTATTGACTGGGTTGGTTAGGTCATCGTACAGGTAAAACTTTGGCATGCAATAGCCCTCGGGAGCAGGCGCATTAATTATGTCATCCATAAAAGGCTGGAGCCACATGTATTTGACATCAATGTTGAGGGCAAAGCCTTATCTTGAGGGCTAGGGGCCCACATATGCTATTCTATTTGGTCAAATCCTTGCAAAATATCGTTGATATCTTTAAATTGTTAGATTGATCTAGAGATATCGGAGGCTTAGAGGGCTTGCGCCCTTGGGAGCAGATTTTGAGGAGGGGCTTAGCGAGGCTCCCCGAGTGTCAAGTGGCTTTCTATAGGTTCTTTGAGGGCTCTAGGCAAGTCCCTCCGAAACTTCAACTGCAACAGTATTTTAAGTTGCTCAAATATGACATGTTGTAGAGCTTAGAATTGATCATCATCTAATGATGTGGGGTCCTTTTCTTTACAAGGGTTCTTTTGGTGCACCGTAGGCCCCTCCAGATCAACCACTAGCGAGTCTCTTACCTTACGGGCCTTGTGGGCTGGGCTCGATGACAACTCTCTTGTTTATTATCTAGCTCATCCTGGTTCTCCATGCGGGACCTTCGGATGTTCACTATGTTTCCCATAAACGGTGCGAATTTGAAAGCTAAAGGGGTCATATCAGTCTGAACCAAAGGTATGGTGAACTCTGTAATGGGGTCTTGTGCACAAAGACAGTGTCAGAGGCCCGGGATATTTTTCTGGGGAAAACCCTCTGACGATCAAGTTAGGTTTTCGATGAACAGAAATGAGCTATAGGGTAAAGAGTTAGACTATCAAACCTTGGGATTAAAATTGGCTGCCTTTGTATAGCCAAGAGATATGAGTAAATAGTTCTTAGATAGGAATCCTCTAGCTATTCCCGTAATTCTAGAATCTTATTTCCTTCGGTAATGAGAGTCCATTTATTAGCTTATTGGGCTTCTCTGTTATGAATCCATTGGATAAGGATTTAATCATTTTGGGCCTCGTACTGGGCCTATTTTCTAACGCCAATGTTTTAAAACCCGAACCGTTTCTTAAACCACTGAGAGTTCCAGGTTGAACTATCAGTTCATACGCACTATTATATTTGGATTCGGAAGACTAACAATGCCTTTATTGTAAAAAAGAACATGATAAGATCATAAAGAAAAGATGCATACAATACAATGACTAAAATAATATTTTACTCGACACAAAAGTCTATCATTCTCTCCACAACCCTAAATTCAAAACCTTCGCCGCACTGTTCCTTTTCTACTGTCTTACTATTTTTTCTCCCTTGTCCCTTCTTTTTTTTTTTTTTTATATGTAGCACTTCATTTTCCTTTCTTTTCTATTTAGCTTTTTTTTTTCTTTTTCTTTTATCATCTTTTTCATTTTTTGGTTTGTTCTTTTATTTTTTTTCTCTTATTTTGTCTTTATCTTTTCCTATTTTCTTCTTTCTTCTTCTTCCTTTATCGTGTTTTATTTTTTTTTTTTTGTTTTTTTGAAATAAAGATATGTAAAGGAGATTAAGAGACATGGGAGGAGAAAGAATTGAAAGTTCAAGACTTGGACTAGATGGAAATCAGAGAACAAAATATATCTAAGGAAGTTTAAATATTCTTTTTAAAATTTTTAAATATTTATTTTAGAATATCAGTTTGTGTTGGCTCGATGATTTTAAGCATTTTTTACTAGTTTTTGACCAAACATAGAATAGGCTAATAACCAAGTTGACAAGGTGACTAGTTCACAATCAAACTAGTTAAACAATCGGATTTAGTCCAGTCTTAATAATATTAAGGAAGGTTTGAACACTTTCATACCATTCATCTAGAAAAAATGGGATTGAGAAGCCAATATAGTGCTAAGCTGAAACTAAAAAATGAAAAGAAAAAAAAGATGTTGAACTGACTCCTCCTAGAAACCAAAAATCAAGTAGCAATTAAGAGCTTGAATACCTCTCCTGTAAAAACCATCCCTCATAGGCAACAAGTTCATATGGGCACAACATAAAAACATTTCCACATGTGATGGAAGAGTCAAACTCTTAAGTGATGCCAGAAGGCCAAACTATCGAAAAGATCACATGACTCGATCAAAAATTTGCCATTATCCTTTATTACCCAAAGTAACACATCCTCCTTCAACTCAAGATTAAGAGGAATTCACTTAGTCACAACAACATCCATGAGGTAGGAAACAACATCAATATCATATTCTTTCCAAATATAAGAGCCTTCACCAATAAGTCAAGCCGTACTCCACTGTTCCAAACTTTCAATGGGTGCTGTAATTGGCCACACCTTAAGACTAAGAAGCTATTTATCCAACCAAACCAAAACATCCACCCCTTAACTAATACAACAAAACCTGCATGAAACAACTACCCCCAGGCTAAAATACCTTTTTATATTACTAAGAATAATTTCGAATAAGTGCCTGAAGGAAAGATGAGGTAGCCAAGTATTTACCATGGAAAATAGTATAAACTTAGCTTGTTTTGCAATAATAGTTTGGTTGAACATAACCACATCAAAAAGCCTTAGCTAACTCTCTTCAACATACATAGATGATATAAACTACACCACAAGACACTTTTTGTTCTTCAATATGCTAGAGACCACCAAAACTTGTTAGTTAAAGCATGAAGTTTATCATAAACTTCACTAGAAAAGAGCAAAAAAATCATAAGATGCATATTCATGGCTTGAATGATTGTTTTAATCATTTCGCCTCTACCAATTTGTGAGACCAAAGCAGCTTTCTAATGCACCATGTTTTACTTAACTCTTTCTATTAACTAATCAAATTAAGTAGTCTTCTTACACCTAATAAGCCAAGCCAAGAAGTCATCTTTAATAATTGAGAAATTAGTGTTTGTACATCTCGACCATAATTCGAACTAAAGAATCATGAAGAATTAGATAAATTGATGATCTAGCTTAAGGCATGCTCATATAGCTTCAAAGTAGCTTATAAATGCCTCACCTCATATAAACATATTGTCATTAGCAAAAAAGAGGTGGCAAATAAATGAACTATACCCTCTAATACCTAGACTATTTATCAACTGGCTGCACTCTACCTATTTAAATAAAGAAGACAAGGCTTTAGTGCAACATAAGAGCAAAAAAGGTCATTGAGAGTCCCATTGACCCAAACCATGAAACAGGTTAAAAGCCTTAAAAGTATGCTTATTCACCAACACTTAGAAAGAAGTCATTTGTCCTGTGTTCTCAGCTCAATTGGCAATGCAAGGGAATATTCAAGGTAAAATACTCAAGTTTGAGTGGCACCAAACTCCAAAATACCAAGTATCCTAAAGTGGTTAAATTATAGTTGGACTCTTTCAAGGTTTTGTGCAACAGACACTTCACCCCCTAGCTTTCCTATAGGTCATTCTAACCTTTTATAACTTTTGTACTTGTAAAGATTGTGCGTATTAAGAAAAAAAACAGAAGTCATCTTTATACAGCTCATCACAAGCTCAAATCCAACATATGAAACCTCATCCTAAGCATAATAGCGTGAAGAAAGCCCTACTCAACTATTTCATATGCTTTAGACATACCTAATATTATGGCCATCAACCCCTGACTTGTAGTAACAAGACCATTAATAAAATGACAAGTTTAGAGAGCAATAACAATATTATCTACAAGTAACCATCATGATACAAATGCACCCTGGTTCTTTAAAATGAAACATAGAATAAGCCCCTTTAAACTATTAGCCAGCACCTTAGAAACTTTACCTCTAAAAGGTATAGAAAAATGAAATTTTATGTCAACCCCATCATCTGAATACACCATATTTACATGGTATCTACCAATTTTAGCATATATGATAAAAGGCATATGAATTATAAAAGATTATGTTTTAGGATTAATATGCATTCAAAATTGATGAGTATGTTTGGAACTATATCAAAGGTCTTCAATATAGTCATCTTTGGTTTTGCTATTTACTATCACGTCATTAACATAAACTTGCGTGCTTTAGCCTATTTGCTTTATAACTATCATATACATGAGTGTCTAGTAAATTAAACAAGCATTTTGGTAGGCCAAATGGCTTTTAGAAGTATCAAAAGTTTCTTTCATTTGTCGTGGATGAGGTATTTTCACTTCATTGAGGTGTATCCTGATTTCATGGTAGACATTAAAAGCATCCATGACAGAATTCTTCAATTGATCTACTATTTGATAGTTTCAGTAATGGGCAGGGATAATTTGGGCAGGTGATGTTTAAGTCCTTGAAATAAGCGTAGATGCCATGTCTTTTTCTCTTAGGGCTTGGTTAGCTAAATTTTTAGGCTGGAAAAAGTAAAGGGCAGCGAGAATGGGTGATGTACTTGGTCAAGGAGCTATTAGGCGGTGTCAATTATTTTGTCGTGGACTTCACTAAATCTAATGTGGGTGAATAAAGCGATAACATTAGGTGGTAACTCCAGCTAGATATGGTGTCACAGTAATACATGTTTGGCTGCATGATGATCTGAACTTCATTAAAGGCAGGAGAACAATGGAGGCGTACACTGTATTTTATAGGATCTTGTAGCATAGTGATGGATTTGCTAATTTTTAAAACTTTAGTAGTGCTAAGCGACTTTAGTAATTTAGGAGGCTAGCGTATACACCTATGGCTTGTTTACATAAGGCATACTCTTATGTAGATAGTCTCTAACCATTAGTTATTATTCTATTATAGCCCCCTAGTTATTAATTGCTTTATTTTCATCTTATAAATATTTAAAATGTCTTATTTTGGTCTTAACCATGTTTAAAATGTTTCTTGTTGGCCCTTGGCTAGATGGAATTTGTTAATGGAAACTAACGTTCTGATAACAATTGTATTGTCGTACAATAATTTTTTAATAGTTAATGGATAATTCGGATCATTTATGTGTAAATCAAAATTCTTTCTTTTTGGAAGAGAAAAATACTGCTATCTCTATTTTGCATTAGTTAGCCAGTTTACCTTTTTTTTATTAAAGTTTGATCTGAAATATATTTATATTAATATGTATTAAAAAAATTTAAAAAAAGATATTTAGAAACTATAACCTTTAAAGTTCTATTTTCATATAAAAAGTTCATATTTTTATTATAAATTTTAAGAGAAATAAAATTATAAATTAAGTAATTTGAATAGTAAAAAGATCAGCTTTAATGAAATAGAGTGAGTAATTTATGCGTATTTGTTTTGTGTGCCAGGAATAAGACAAATATATATAGCCTAAATTATCTAATGTCCGACAAAAATGAAGAATTAGCTTAGACGGTTAAAGCTGCTTTGGCTAATGTAACACTAATTGGGAAGGGTTCGACGCCTCGCTGCTTCAGTTTGTCTTCTTTTAATTTTTTTAGGTTTGACTTTGTTTTGCTTTTGTTCTGTTAATTTTTTTTTTTGTATTCTACCTACCATTTTATTTTTATTTTCATGTTCCATTTTGTCTTAGCCTTTTCTTCCCAGTTTAATTCCATGTCTCTTTAGATTTTTGTACCTTTCATTTTTTAGGTTTGACTTTTTTCTTTCGGTTTTGTTACTTTTTTTTTTTTTGTATTCTACCTACCATTTTATTTTTATTTTCCTATTCCTTTTTTTTTTTTGTATTCTACCTACCATTTTATTTTTATTTTCCTATTCCATTTTATTTTAGCCTTTTTCCCTCAGTTTTATTCTTTTTTTTTTATTTAGATTTTTTTTTTATTTTTATTTTTTCAAAAATGATAAAAAAATAGTTATTTGTTATTTTATTAGGAAGTATTTGTTCTTTTACTAGTTGACATATGTTCTTTTAGATAAATTGACTGTTCTTTTGTTAGTTATTTTTTTTATAATTAAACAAAATCAAACTAACATATAGCTAGCAAAGGGACAACTAATTCCCTAAAAAGAATAATTAGAAATTGATGAAAAATAAATATCAAATAATATATTTGTTCTTTTATTAGTATTTCTTTTTTCTTTTAGCAATATATGTTTGTTCTTTTATTTATTCATGTTTGTTCTTTAGATAAACTAGTTATTTGTTTTTTTATTAGTAGCTATTTGTATTCATGCTTGTTCTTTTGGAGAAACTATTTTTGTTATCTTATTAATAGTTCTTTATTCTTTTATGAATAAATCTTTGTTCTTTTATTAGTTGGTGTTTGTTTTTTTGTTAGTTCAAGTTTGTTCATTTAGGTAAACTTGATATTTATTCTTTTACTAGTAGTAATTTGTTCTTTTACTAGTATGTGTTTGTTCTTTTATTAGTTTAAATTTATTCATTTAGATAAACTCAATGTTCGTTCTTTTAATAGTTGGTATTTATTCTTTTAGTGGTGTGTGTTTGTTCTTTTTAGCCCACTCAAAATAAAATGAAAAAATAAAAGTAAAAAAATACAATAAAGTAATGGTGATCAAATATTACAGCTCATTTTGATTGTACCATTTTTCTTTTCTATGTTCTTTTAAAGAAACTATTTTTTGGCTCTTTTATTACTAGTTGTTTGTTCTTTTATTTGTTGTCTTTTTATTTTTTTTATTATAAGTGTTTATTCTTTTGTTAGTATCTCTTTGTTTTTTTTATCATTATATGTTTGTTCTTTTATTTATTTAGGTGTTGTTCTTTAGATGAACTAGTTATTTGTTCTTTTATTATTAGTCATTTGTACATTTATAAATTCATATTTGTTCTTTTGGAGAAACTACTTTTGTTTTCTTATTAATAGTTATTTGTTTTTTTATGAGTGACTCATTGTTCTTTTATTAGTTGGTGTTTGTTCTTTTGGTAGTTCAAGTTTGTTCATTTAGATAAACTTAATGTTTATTCTTTTAGTAGTATGTGTTTTTTCTTTTGTTAGTTTAAGTTTATTCATTTAGATTAATTTGATGTTTGTTCTTTTATTAATAGCTTTTTGTTCTTTTAGTGGTATGTGTTTGTTCTTTCATAAATTTATGTTTGTTTATTTAGATGAATTTAATATTTATTCTTTTATTAGTAGCTTTTTGTTCTTTTATTGGTTTGTGTTTGTTCTTTTATAAGTTAGTGTTTGTTATTTAAATTGAAGTAGTTGTCTATTATTTTATGACATTTGTATTTTCATAAGTAGTAGTTTATTCCCTTTTCAGTTTATTCTTTTATTCAATTCCTACTTAACTAAACAAGGAAAAGAGATAAGTTTATGTTATTTTTTTTCAAATTTAATATAAGAGAGTATTTGTATTATAAATCTACCAAAAAAAAGACAAACAATAGCAAAAAAATAAGGAATAAAAAAATAAAAAAGGTAGACAAATGACTTAAAAGAAAAAGAAGAAATAAGAATAATATAAAAGTAAAGAAACGAATAAAATTGTGGGAAAAACCTAGATAAAAGAGAAATATGAAAGAGAAGAAAAGGAAAAAAAAATTCAAAAATGGGAATAATAGTAAAATGAAAAGAAGGAAAAAAATGGGAAAAAAAATACAAAAAAAGCGAAATGAAGATAAAAAACTGGGAATATAAAAAAATACACGCCAAAGTGGCAACGAAGATTTGAACTTGAGTAGTCAAGCTTCATTTAAGTGACTCCAATCACATCTCCTAGTTTCCCATTTTGTTTTAAGCATGTTAAACATATATATATATATAGTAGTGTGTCCTAGCACACACCATATGCCAAGTGCATAAAAGAGGTACTCATAATTTATATATTCTATTTGTTGTAAACAATTGTTACATTGTTTAGATTTACTGAAACAGTTACCAAAGTTACTAATAGGCAATCAATCTGTGTTAATGAATTTTGTCTGATGAGACATAAAAAAGAAATAACTTTAATAAGCTTAGAACCACAACAAACAATTAATAGATTATAAACTAAAATAAAATGATTGTCTATTGTCTCTAAAATTTACGAAATATTTTATTTTAAAAAGAATATCGGTATCTGTGTCATTGTGGTTCGGAAGTAGATGCAGCTTTTAACAAAAAAACAAACGCAGAACAAACAAAACAAACAAAACAAATTACAAAGAAACAAACATTAAGCATCCATTACTCTCACATCAGTCCATCACTTTAGGAGTAACCATCATAGCGACCGTGAATGGAAGGAATTTCATAGTCCATCACAGGGCAAATGGCATCAATTGGTAAATTGCCGCATCAATTCCAAACTTATAATTATAATTTCAAACTTATATTAGCCCTAAATCTTTATAAAGCATTGCATATTGGCTCCTAGCATTACTAAAAAACTGTGTTAGTACATATATCTATTTTATAAAGAGGAAAAACTAGTAATTTAAATAGTTTATTAAATGTAAAAAAATTATGGCACAATTCAAATTTATTAGAATATATTTACCAAACTGTCTAAATTAATATTTAAAATTTTATTGTATATTTTATAGTTGTATCATTATTAGAGATTTTTTAGGGTTAAGGATCAATATGCAATAGATTTCAAATGTTTAAGCTCAATATGCACAAGAAAGGGAGGTAGGGTGCCAATTTACAATGGCAAATATAGGTTTAGGACAAACTGTGCAATTTACCTGACTCGATACAATCATTCATCCTACACAAGGTAATCATGTGATCCTTCTGTCCTAAGTTCTTTATATAATTAACTATTTATAGCGATTAACATAACATTATCTTCTGTATTTTAGTATATAAATTCAAAACTTTTTTATATAAAGTGATAAACAAAGACTTGTCGTTTGTAAATATAATTTTTTAAAACCATTTCTAGTAAATAATAATTTAAATAAATTTAAATCAAATTTAAGCAAAAGAAAGTGAAATGTAAGAAAGAACATGTGATGGGGAAACTAATTTCTTTTTATTTAAGCGATTATCAACTTTAGAGAATAGGTTTTGTCAAACCTATAATTTTATCTCTCATTTTTCAGTAACCTACATTTATCCCCCTCCAAAACTAACTCCATCATTCAGCGTTACAAAATAAAACCAAAAATGCCTAGGTTTGCCCTCATAGTTTTCATCCACATAAATTTTACCCCCAACGTCTGCATCTAAACCAAAGAGGACCAAAATCATCCTAAACCCTAGTCACCATAGGTCTGTGTTTCGGCCAAAGATGGCTTTGAAGATGGTTGCCGCCATATGATGCTTCTCATCGGTGATTCTAGGATTTGGGTTTGCCATGGATGCTGCCCTTTTGTGCTCCGGCCAAGCGATGGAACAAGGTGGCGAGGATGGTCTCCAATGAGCGTCAAAATAGCGAGCGATCGAGAGCGTTGGAAGGCAGGTGGCCTGGCGCACAATTTGCATCTTGGTTGTTCGGATCCGCATCTCAATTCGACCAGCAATTGATTTGTACTCCGTCGTCCTCCCCACGTGATAAGCGAAATCAATGGAAATATAGGTGCGATGGGCAGCACGAAATAAGTGCGACGGTGAGCGCCGATTCGACAATGTCTGGTGAAAATCAAACCTGGGCGAAGATTGAGAGGGCAATGATCGAGCGCCTCCACCGCCAAACTATTGATCTGGAGCTGTCGACCAAACGACCAAACTCAAATCAAACCATAGTCCGCCAACTCTGGAACGAATTGATCTGGAGTGAATTGATCTAGAGCGAAGATCGAGCGCCTCCACCGCCGCACGATTGATCTGAAGCGAATTGGGTTGAAGACGCCAACTCTGCCTTTCTCCTCCACTTGCCGCTGCTCGAAGGTCCACCGCCGGTCCATGGTTCACCCCCGCTCCAAGGTCCGCCGCTCAAATCGCCCTCCCTTAGTCTTCGGCTGGAGATTGACATTTTCTTTTCTTCAGCTGAGTCAATTCAAGAGTTACAATTAACATAGGCCTTTATGTTTGGATCTGGTTCTTTTAATCTAAAAGTATTTGCTTTTTGTTTATGGGTTTTGTTTTTCTTAAGTTGGGGTGTAAAGTTTCTGTCAATGAAGGCTAGAATGGCAAAGTTTGGGCTTTTTCCTTTTAAGTGGTAACGATGATTGATGGAGTTAATTTTTTAGGGGTAAGTATACGTATTTAAAAAATGGGAGATAAAACTGCAGGTTTAACAAAATCTTAGGGGAGGTCTTGGTAATTTTCTCTATTTTTTAATGTCTTAATCCTATTCCGGGATAAAGTATATCATATGGGTCACACTCCCTAAAGAAACGAACTCAAATCATCTATCCCCCCTTTGTCGTGTCCTCTCCCCTCTTCTTGCCACATGTAGTACTTAATTGCATGTTACAATTGGTGTTAACGTCAAATACTGGAGTTCAACTCCTGTTAACAAACCACTAAAAAAAAATCAAATTTATCTCCTACACTACCATAGAGTTGTGTGTCCTATATGTTGGATTCTCAAATGCAATCATTGTTTGCCACTTTCCCATATTCATTTTTCTCATTAAAAATGTAGGCTAGAATTAGCTTCCATTCAATTGAAAGAAATGTTTTTTGACATATTTGTCTTTTGCTCTTTGTTCTTTTCTTTTGTTTGTATGCTATTAACTCAATAGTGGAATTTCGGTCATGATGTCATCTTCAATTACATTTTATATTTTTTGTTTGATGTCTGTGAATTAGATAAATGTCAAGCGCAAAAGAAAAAATTAAAAATAACATGTGAGTTTTGTGGTTTCACCATTGAGAGAGTTGGAGCAGATGCTCAGAATATTTATCCTCTATCATATTAAGAAAATTTTCTTTTGAAAGAAAATAATATATTAATAGGCTTTAAAAAAATAGCCATGAACTGCACAAGAATAACAAACCTCAAAAAATTGGATCAATTAGACTAAATTTGAAAAAGCCATAAACTACCATAAAACATGATCTTCTAAACTATACATTTGATGACATAGCTATGATAAAAAAATTTGAAACATATATTCTTAATGCTAACTAAAGATATACCAAGACCATTGAATCGTTTTGATTGGTACTATTTTCTCCCACCAAAGAACAAATTCACTGAGAGGCCACCAAGGATTTAATATGTCTCACCCAGTAACTATAGATACTTTCACAGAGCAAGACTCCCATGTGACCAAATATTCTCAAACTTCTTTTATAATGGATTTTCATACTTCGAGTCCAATGTCTCCTTCAAATTGTTCTTTTTTAACGAAGAATTTGGCTTCTTTAGGCTTTCCTATCATTGAGGTTGAAGAGTATAAGGTTAGCATTGAAAGTAAAGAGGCATAAGGAGTGTGTTGAAATGGTAGTAGCTTTTGGATAGGAAGACCACCCAAACCTTCTCTCTTGAAAAGGGAAATAGCATGATTAATTCACTAATGCCCATCCTAAATGAGCACTTGTATTCTGTTGGGAGCTGTTAGAGTGAAAAAGTGAATGACATCAGGCTTTTTAGGAGCAGTAAAATTCATATAAAGATCTGAATGTGGTTATGTGGCTGTGAATTCGTGAAGCATCTTAGCCCCTTGTCAATATTTTTTTTTTTCGCTGGACTCTATAATAATTGAGAAACAACAAAGTAGTAATAAGAGAGAGAACAATCAGGGGCTTTAAGGATGAAAAGATCAATAGAAGAAAGATGCCTGAAAAGAGAAAAAATAGCAGAAGTGAAACTAATCCAACTCACCAAAAGCTCTTCTAACGAAATCTCTATATCGTTGATGATTTGTTATTCTCTCTGCCTCATGAGAGTCTACAACCCCTTCCATGAAGCTCACAAACTTTTGTGCCCAAATTTTTACATAGGAGAAAAACAATTACAGTTACCAAACTTTGTTTCTTAATTAAAAAAAATGATTACATCCACCAAACACCGTATATGACTTCCATGTACAACAAAAAATAACAAAAAGATTTTAGAACCATGTTTTAGTTTGGCTCATCTGCTATCATACTAGTTGTAAATTTATGCTATATAGATCTTAAAGATTACTAAAAAAACCAAAGAAATAAGATGCTTCCAAAAATAGGACCACATTAGTTATGCAATATCTAAATTACCAAGGAAAGGAGCTGCCATATCTAAATTACCAAGGAAAAACAATGAAAACAAGGAAAGGCTTAAATTCATGGACACCTAGTAAATTGAATAGGATTCCGAGTAAACAGCAAAATTTAAACAGAATACAGTTTAGATGTTGGGGCAACTGTAAGGTGTGGGGCAAGTCTTAATGATCTACTGCACTATAAAGGGGCATCCTACTATTGGAAGAAGAAACTCATCATTAAGTGGATGAATTTGCGATAAGATGTTGGAGAAACTTGCAAAACAAACCTTTACTCTTCTTCAATCTCCATTGGTGGAATGAACCTTTCATCTTCTTCCCTTTCAATTGGAGTTTCCACCAAGAAAGCCAACTCCAACAGAGAAAAATGTGGAAGCTATCGGTGTTTAGCAAAAACAGAACGAAGTAGACAAACAAACTTTCTCCACTAAAGAGAAATTAAAATAATCCACTCGATTTCTTTATTCAAAACCATTGAATTCATCCAAGTTCATAGCTTTTGGACGAGAAATTAGACTTTTTTTTTACGTTTTGTTTTAAGGCCTAAAACCATAAATAGCCACTGAACTTTGCTAACTCATATACATAACCCCTTGGACTATGACTTGGGCTTACTTGCCCTTCCAACTTTGAAAAGTGGAACACTTAAGCCCTTCAATTGACAAAATATAGGCACATGTGAACAGGTGACCTATTTCCGTCATAAAATTGTTAGAAGTAGTTTTGCGATGACTCAAATGAAAACAATAGAAGCGAAAAAAAGTTGAAACTTTATAAAATGCGTAATTTTTATGCCTCATTTCAATGGAATGGATTTAATATTGTGCATATTGCTGGACCCCCAAAAGTTGCCCATAAAGTTGATAAATCAAATGTTGGTTTTTATATTATCTGTAGTAAATCGTTGTCTAACACTATGAAAAAAGTTTGATAGATGAAATGTTGTTGTTTGCAAAGAGAAAACAAAAATTAGATGTGAAGTAGACAACTTTGTTGTCAAACAATACAAGATAAAACCATAAAAATCTATACTAAACTGAAACAAGAAAATGAATTCAAAACCATCACAAAACCAACACAAACTTGCACATAACTTACACAAAACTTGGACTAAATCTTGCACAAAACCTAGACTAAGCATGCAGAGGAAAACTAGCACAAAACCTGCACTAAACAACCACAAAATCTGCACTAAATCTTGCACAAGAAAACCATCAAAAAACTGTCACTAAACCCGCACAAAACTTGTACAAAACCTGGACTAAACCTGCAGAGGAAAACTAACACAAAACCTGTATTAAACAACCACAAAACTTGTACAAAATCTACCCTAAACCTTACAATAAACCTGTTTTCTTGAGTTATCAACTAAATTTATAAGAAAACCATTAAAATTCAGTACAGACAAGTTTCATTATGTGAATTGAGCATGTAAATCAAATCTTGATTGAAAATATGAATAGAAATAAAAAGTCAAAGCCAATGTTAAACAAACAAGGAAAGTAGAATAAGGTTTTTCTGTAGAACAATGAATTGAACTCAGTTTTCAAGAGAACAACCAGGGATATGGATGAAACCAACAAGAAACAATGCAAATAAGTTTTAAATACAAAATCCAATATAACTTAAAAGCCTCAAAGCATTCCATGTACTTAAACTAAAAGTCAAATGGGCGGTCAAACCTATAAAAACTATGATCCATTGAAGTGTACAACACACAAATAGTTTCTAATTTAACATAAAAAATTTGAGTTCAAACTTCATTAACCACAAATAGAATCTGCAAAAGTTAAGTTGTTCACAATAACATGATTTAGTTGTTGATGGTTGACAAAAAAAAAAAGAGGCATTACAAGTTCCACAAGTACATTGTTTTGGCGCTTCATTACACAAAAGAAGCCATTGTGATTTTGCCTCAAGACAAATCATTAGAACATTGTTCAGTTGTTTGCATCACTGTGATTCCCAAGCCCTTTTTCAATTCTTGTTCTCTTCCTTGGTTATAAAGGTTCAGGCTGGCTACTTCCCTTTTTTCTCCCAAGTGCAACACCATCATTATATAGCTGAGAAGTTTGTGTACCACTTCCATGATTATGTCTAGTTGCCTAAAACAAGCAAATGTGTTCCAAAGTCACAGCAACATAAAAAAAATACTGAGAAGTTAAAAATTACAGAAATTATGAAACACCTACAGATTGTTGACTTGCATTTTGAGCAACAGCACAAGGTCTTTTATTGTGGCTAGCCTGCTTATAATTGGTGCAATGCATTTCTCTACCATGTCTTGAAAGCTCTGCCTTGTCTTTTATAGGTTCATTTTTAGATTTCCTTCTCTTTGTATGAGGCCTACTAGGTATTGGCTTTAGAATTGGGGGTAGTAAAATGTCATTTCTACTATCTTCCAAAAAATCTTCTCCATGCATTAGCTCAAGAGAATACTGATATTCCTTAAGGAACATGTTTTTCTTATACGAATGGGTTAGGTAACTCTTCAGGTCTTCTCCTTTATGTCAAATAGCGGTACTTGCATGTACATAAGGTATTCCACAAATATCCCAGCTTCGACAATTGCAAGTCCTTAGTTTCAAACTCACTACATATTGAGATCTCCCAATGCTAACCTGAAAACCATCTTCACCATTGCTCCTAACAGTCCATTTATAACTTTCCTTAATATTAGCATTAATTTTAGCCATGACCAAGTGCCCATACTTAGATTTCCATTTACTTGCAAAAAGTCTTCTTTTCATGTTTCTTTTAAACACAAACATCCTAATTTCCTCTAACATTGAAATAATTGGTTTGCTTCTTGCTCCAATCAAAATAAAATTAAATGTCTCACTGTTATTATTGTCAACTGAGTCACATTGAGCAACACATGAAAATAGGCTTTAAACCAAGATATAAGGTCAACTAGCAATATTGCTTCTTTAACACCAACCTTCATTCTTTCTATTTCATCTAATCTCTTTCTCAAATAGGGCTTATTTGGTGCCTTAGAGATAACATAAAATCTAACCTTAAGATCCTCACCTCAAAACCTTGAGTATCAATTGGTATATGTATGCCTTACACATAATCTGTGTTAAGCCCTTGGAAAAGCCTCTGAAACAGAATTTAAAAGCCCCAACAACAACCAACAGGTACAAAGCATAGATATAAGAGATGATATACAACCACGTTATTGTAAAAAAACTTATTTAGAATTGAAATAGAATCTACCTCCTATTAATCGGATATGAAAGTCTAATAGTTTCCATCCATTGTGTTTATGTCTGATTTTCGGTGCTTTAAGAACCAAGTCCATGATTTAGTGCACTCCACATCAATAACTGCCCAAGCTAGTGGATACGTTTGATTATTTGCATTTTTCCCAATAGCTGTCAAAAGTTAGCCTTGAATTATTCCTTTCAAAAAACAACCATCCAATCCTATAAATTGCCTAAAACCTTGTAGGAACCCTTTCTTTATAGCTGCAAAGAATATATAAAATCTTTTGAAATATGGAGGAATTCCATGACCTTTGTAATTAGCATCAATGTCTACATTATTTTTTGGATTTGAAGCAACTATTGCTTTTGAATAATTATGCAACTTTGCATATTCATGTCCAACATCCCTTTCCAACTTCTTCCTAACACTCGCCCTCGCTTTTTTACATTGACTTCTTGAAACATCTATCCCAAGTAATTGCCTGATAGTATCATGTAGAAAACTCTACCTCATTTCAAGATATTTAGTAATGAAAGCTTCAAAATTCTTCGCAATCCATGGTGCAGTAGTTCGAGAAATTTTGAACACCTTCCCATAATTGTGCTTCTTCCTATACCTTTTCACCATAAAATATTTTTTGCATTGAAATTTCTCTTTAGATGTAAATAGGAGCAAGGGGCAATTAGCTAACTTATACTTGACCCTAACTTGAGAAGGTTCATTCTTCACCTAGTCATAGTCTTTCTTCTCAAGCACACAATATTTTGTCAAGGCATCGTTAAAATCATCATGATTTGTGAAACTCAATCCAATGGAAAAACATACAATTGGTGATTTTGGATCATACCTTTCAAAGTGATTTTTCTTTCTCAACAAAATCCTCTTGCCATCTTCATCATTTTCTGAGTAGAAGCTTCCAATATCTAAATTATGTAACTTAGTTTTCCATCTCAGCTAAATCTTGACTCCCAGAATCATCAGATTCTACAGCTCCACAATCATCATGCTGCTGCTAAATAAGGAAATTAGTGAACAATGTTGCATTCGAATCATTCTGCAAACCATGCTACTGCTGATTGTAATGTTCTTTCACCTTGGATATGCCATCTAACACTTCTTCATTAGCCACTATTAATATCATTTTATCAAACTGGCTTAACTCTCTTTCACACTCTACAATTGGATCCTCCTTTTCATCCTCACTAGCTTCATTATTAGTATTACCACTCTCACTGTTTATATCTTCATGTTCAGCCTCTTCTTCAACCTGTAGCCCTACATCAGTGAAACAGTTGCCCTTCAACCAAGCATTGCCTCTCTCATTAAATTCCACTTTTACCTCCTCGTTGAAACCAGAAATTTCACCCACTTGGTCTACTATAGCTGCTACCTCTACCTCGGGTGCAAAGGAATCCTTACACCTTGGTTTGTTAAGTAAGCCCTTGTCATTTTTAATCCCATAAATAGTGTGCTTTACATATACTTCAAGTCCTCCATTATTAATTTTGCACAAGGAATCATATCCAAAGTGGTATCATCATTACAAAGCACCTTAAGCTCTTCACTAAGAGATAAACTTGGCAAACTATAATATATGGTCTTCACATCTTCATTGTCATACCCAATTTCTTTTAACATATCCCAAAAGCACCAATATGTCATGTAGTCATCATCAAATTCTTTTTCACATACCGAGTAATCCACATATCTCATTGTGGGGTTCTTCAATAATTGTCCTTCATAGTAAAAATGTACATTGAACTTCACCATCTGTAAGAAATAAAACAAACCCATTTGCACAATTTTTTACTTGTAAATTGGTTAAAAAAAAGTGGAGACGTAAACAAACACAAAGCTAATTCCAACTTTTTATTCAGTTAAACCGAAACATCTTATAAAGTAATGACATCATAAAGTACTCCAATAACCATTACCTACAGGATGTACCTTATCCCTAATTTCTTTTTACTTTTTAAAGAATGAACCATATATTGGTCAATCATTTACATTTTCACTACCAAGTACAAGAAGAAAAAGTTTTTAAAAGAGAAGGAATCTTGATTGTGCTGTACTAAGTGAATCTTAACATATTTGTTTTCTATTGCTTCTTTGTTGCCTTGAATGGTCCTCCATTGCAGAGAAAATGACAAGGTTTTCATTTTTCCAATTTTGTTTTCTCACTTGATGTGGAATGGTTTGCTACAATTGGGTATTTGATGTGAACAGGTGGCAAAAGCCAAAGGCTTTTGCGCCTTCATCTGTTGCTAATATAAGTATAAGTTTCTAAAAGGTAAACCAAGGCCATGTCCTTTTCTTTTTCTATTAGTTTCATTTGAGTCATCATAAATCCAATTCCATCAATTCTGTGACTGAAATAGATGACTTGCCTCTATTCTATCAATTGAGGGGCTTAAGTGTTCCACTTTTCAAAGTTGGAGAGGCGAGTTGCCTGAGTCATAATCTAAGGGGTTATGTGTTTGAGTTAACAAAGTTCAGGGGCTATTTATGGTTTTAGGCCTTATTATAATGGGAGTTGAACGAGACATTATATCATCCACCATGGTGTACGTCCACCACTAACAGTAAAACTAATGGTGTTAGGTAGTTATTATTAACAGAATGGAAGTTACCATTTAAAAAAAATACATAATTATGGAGTAAATAAGGTAGTTATTATTGGGGGAGATAGTTACCATTTTAAATAATTTTCTATAATCATAGAATAAATAATGCCTAAAATTTTAATTATTTATGTAGAGAAAAATCTACCATTTTTAAATGAAAATGCTAGCATATTCGCAATTTTGGCTTATAGTGTATGTGAAATTGATGTCATATACTGGCTGGAGTGGTGTCTAGAACTGTTATTTTGGTGTCTATAACTATTATTCTAGTGTCCAGTACTACTTTTTTTTTATGTCTAAGTATATTACATTTATATATAATTTAGTTAATTTGGTGTCCAGTGCTGCTCTTCCAGTGTCTAGTACTGTTATTCTGGTGTCTAGTACTGGTGTTCTAGGTATCTAGTAATACTTTCTCTGTGTCTAATTATGTTATATTGATGTATAAATTTATTAATCTAGTGTCTAAGACTGATGTTCTAGTGTCTAGAACTACTATTCTAATGTCTATGACTACTTTTATGGTGTTTAATTATGTTAGTTTCGTGTCTAAATTTATCAATTTGATGTCTAAAACTGTAAGCAAAAATTTTAAAAATGGTATGATTATCTTCTTATTAATTTTAAATTTAAAATATCATAATTATCTGTAAAATATAAAATCAATATACACTTCATTTTCTAATTAAAACCCCATTTTCCTTTGCTTGTGAAACCCAAAACAAGAGAGAACGAGAGAGAGAGAGAGAGAGAGAGAGAGAGAGAGAGAGAGAGGGAGAAGGAGGAGGTTGAGGAGGAGAGAATGGAAAAAAAGAAGAAAAATTGTAAATTGTTTTAAATTATCATGATCGTGGAAAATTATCCTTATTGTTAATAGAGATAATCTTTATTGTTAATGGAGATAATGAGATATAATTATCTTATTATTAATTTTAAATTTAAAATATTATAATTATCTTTCTAATTAATTAAAAAATTAAAAAATTAAAAAATTATCTTATCTATTTAATATTAACACCGTAAAAGTTACATCCAGTGGTGTATGTCCACCAGGGTGGACGCAAGAAATTCCCAGTTGAACTCTCCGTCTCTCCGCGTTGGACGTTAACACCCATTGTTAGCTGCAGTTAAGTGCCACACATGGCAAGAAGAGAGAGGAGGGGATCGGAAGGGGACACGACAAAGGGAGACAGACGATTTGGATTCCTTAAGAACCTATGGCCTTCAGGTTCCCTTTTTCCCTCCCTGGTGCCCAAGCAACCACCACCCGCTGACTACAGAACATTATCTTTTCTCTTCGTGTCTGCTTTTCTCTCAAAAACACGAAGCTCAACTCGAACACAATAATGGCAATTTGGCTGCTGTTAACTTTCTGCTTTCTGACCTCTCTCCTCTCTCATTCTTCCCTGTCATCGGCCAAAATTGTTCCCCGATTCCCTGCTTCGGTTGTCGACCCAGAGCAGCGGCTTCTCTCTGCTGCTTCCACAAACAAAAAGCCTTACGAAACCAAGTACTTCAGACAAACATTGGACCACTTCAACTTCAACCCCAAAAGCTACCAGACATTTCAGCAGAGGTATCTCATCAATGATTCCTTCTGGGGTGGCCCCAAGACGAAAGCCCCGATCTTTGTCTACATGGGGAACGAAGGAGATATCGAGTGGTTTGCTCAGAACACAGGGTTCATGTTTGAGATTGCCCCAATCTTTAAAGCCCTCCTTGTTTTTCTAGAGGTTAGCTGCTGCTTTGTTTTTTCTATTTGTTGCAGAACAAATTTCAGATCCATAAGCTCAAGTCAAAATTAATGGTAATTTGGGCACAGCATAGGTTTTATGGGAAATCTATTCCGTTTGGGGGTGACAAGGATGTTGCTTATAGCAATTCCAGCACTCTTGGATATCTAAGTTCGACGCAGGCACTGGCAGATTATGCAACGCTGATAACTCATCTCAAGGGCAACTTGTCCGCAGCAGATTCTCCGGTGGTTGTTTTTGGTGGTTCTTACGGAGGAAGTAACACCCCTTCTCCAAGATTCTTCTTCTTTGTTTTGTTTTTTTTTAATATAATCAGAAACACCTTTATAAGTTTCAAAGTTAGGAGAAAGTATGCATTTAAGAGAAAGGAAAATATCTATTTTTTCAGGACACGAAAAATGCTAAACTAGCATTTAGTGACATTTTTATGGGAAATAATCGTAGAGTCGCCAGGACATTATAGACTTTCTCAAGTGTTAAAAGATTGATCTCATCACTTCCTAGGCCTCTTGCTTGCATGTGCTTCTTAGCTGTGAACTTTTCGTTTTCCCTTTTTTCTTTTTAAAGTAGCTCTATACTTTATGCTATGCTCGAGGATTTAGTGACATATTAATTTTAATTATTTTTGCTAAGGATTTTAGTCTACGTTTTTGAATGTTTGTTTAGGGTCTAGGGATTATTCATTCAAATCGTATGTCAATTAAAGCATTCACGTTAAGAAGTTAAAAGAATATTTTGAAGACATTTTCTTATAACATTTGTGAATTTTTCATCCATTTTTATTTTTTTAGACCGGGTAAGAAAAATTTGAAACATAGTTATTTTCTAAGAAATTATTCATGTGATTATCATGCAGATAAAGTATTAGCTTTTAAATAGCATTAATTCTAATAATAAAAAAAAGAGTATATTACTTTTAATAATATACAAATTATTAACAGGTTATTCTATACTAAAACAACCGCAGGAAAGATAAATCCTAATTTTTTATTGCCTCGTCCATTCTTGTTGTCTTTTTTTACTTCTTCTTCCCTTTTTTGTTTTTTTATTTTTTTGTTTTGCCGCAGTGCTGGCAGCTTGGTTTAGGTTGAAGTATCCGCATGTTGCCATTGGAGCCTTGGCATCTTCCGCTCCCATCCTCCATTTTGAACCCCTGGTATCTCCCTACAGCTTCAACAACATCATCTCTCAAGATTTCAAGGTATCTCTACATTCCTCAAACTAGTAAAAGAAATTGGGATAGCGAATACGCTTAAAACCATAGTTTTAAATACTGAATTATACTGGCCAGTCTGCACCAGTACTTGTGCGGAAAGAATATGGGACAGCCGAGATAAAAAAATGTCTTATATACTGGGATATGCTGTTGGTTACCCTGTGTCTTGAGCATCTGCCGTACCGGCCATACTGTTCGATATAGGTCAAACAAAATTCTTATTTTTTTTTCATAGTTTTTGATATTTTTAGGTAAAATATATTATAAGAATGTGTAATTGATTCATTTTATGATAGACATTTATTGATATCTAAAAGAAAACTAGTTCTTTTAATTTTTTTATATCTTAAAATTTATTGTTTTATTATACATGTTTTTTAACATTTTAAATAAAATGTTTGGATTTGGCACGAAAATTAAGAAAGAGGAAAAAATTTGTGTTGTTTGCACTTTTCCAATTCTCTTTTTACAAGTAAATAAAAGAAGATGGAAAAAGTACATATTAAAAATGACAATCTGAAAGGTCATGTGATAAATTAATTTATTAAATATAAAAATGTTGTAGAGTCTAGGGAAGTCTCAAAGTTGAATATGTTGCATCTTTTTTAGTACAGGAAAAGTATATAATAGAATATTTATATAAGAAGAACACTTAATTGATCTACAAACATATAACATACATTTCACATTTTTATAACCTTAGATTTTGTATGTTCTATGTGTCGATATGTTATATGTGTGTGTATATATATATACACACACATGCGTGTGTGCACACATACATACATACGTATTTGTTTTTCATACAAGTATATTTGCCTAAATTTTTTAAAATTGACACATCTAAGACGGTATAATACCGATACCAATATTGTTCAATACTGTTAAAAAAATAATATATCATACAGTATGAGATTTAAAACCTTACTTAAAACTACAACACTATTGAAAAAAGATTTAAAGTAAATGTAGTTAACGGGGGTATTATATTCCTTCCAAGAGTTCGCTGAGATGGCCTTCCATCTAAACCGGACCCTAACAATACAATAAGCCCCAACCATCTAAGCTCAATATGGTATATATTACTATTCAAACGAGATTTAAACTAAATAAATGAACAGTATCAACCCCTGCAATTAGGTTGATTTTGGGTTCTAGTTATTTTCCTTTTGCATGGGAAGCAGAGCACCAGTGAGAATTGCTACAGAGTAATAAAAGGGGCATGGAAACAAATCGAAGACACAGCAAGGACGCCTGAGGGGCTCAAGCAACTCCAGAAATCATTTGGAATATGCAAGTAAGATCACAATACTAATTACTACTACTAATCATTTCATTAATTAGAATGTTAAATTTGAAACGGTAAATTTATTGGTGTTTGTTTGTTGTTATAACTTTATGTGCAGGGACTATATAAATGGAGATGCTCTAGAGAGTTGGCTCGGGACGGCATTTATCTACACAGCCATGACGGATTACCCAACTCCATCCAATTTCTTGAATCCTTTACCGGCTTATCCAATCAAGCAGGTCAGCCCTTTAATTTTCTACTTTCTGCTGCTTCAACCAAACAGAGCAATTACTTAGGTCAGGCTACTTATGGGGCAACTGTATACCCTACAGTGGCATGGAATTTAATTTGGGTAACTAAAACTTCAGTTAATTTGCACATTTATTTAATGTTGGTTAAAGATTAACGTGAACCTTGGGGTACAATTAGAGACTATTGTATTAAGCAGTCGAGTGAGTTATTCTCCACTTTAAACATAATGCAAAGGTTGGGTAGGACTAGGCTTAAACTTGACCCCATAAGTTATCCGTACTACTAGAGCTCGAGCTCCAATTACTCGAGTCCCAATTTTATGATTTGAGGATGGCTTTAACTAGGCCAAAAGCCCGCCAGACTCGAATTAAGAGCATTTTATATAACTTATTATGTTTAATTTAGCAATTCAAACCAATAATTCTTTGATTAGTTAGATAATTAAAGTATTATATATGTTATTATTATTGAAGGCTTACTTGACCCCTTACCAAATAGGCTCAGGGAACTTATAAGCTTGAGTTCAGCCCGTTAAGATATTGAGCTTATTTTCAAGCTCGAGCTTGATTTTGAGCTCAATAACACTCGACTCGGTAAGTTTCACATCAAGCTACCTAATAAAAACTCGACTCATTTACACTATTAGTATTGGGTTGATATATGGGAGGTTTAAAGTTCAAATTCTAATCTCCCATCCTGTACAGCATGCTTCACAAAACTTGTTCAACTGCTATTTTTATCCTCAAAAGCTAGCATGCGGCATGCCTCTTTTCATAATTTGTAAAATGGCATATTTCTCAATTGTACACTTGTATTGGATAATAAAAAAAAAAAAGAAGTCAGCGAGTAAAGTCATGAATCTAATTGTGTAGATGTGCAAGGCAATTGATGATCCCGCGACTGAGAATGACACATTCGCCAAGTTGTATGGTGCGGCCAATGTCTACTATAATTACAGTGGAACCGCCACGTGTTTTGATCTGGCTCAACATCCGGATCCACATGGTCTTGGTGGCTGGACTTGGCAGGTTAGTAATGTAAGAGTTTCTAAATTTGTTTCCAGTCCATAATACGTCTTTTCTAGTTCATTTTCGACGGTAGATTTTTTAAGTCCTGGTAAGTGAGGCTGATTGTTCGGTTATTTTAGTTTTAGCAGAAATCCAATTATCTGAAAATTTGATTTTTAGTCATGAATGTGAAGAAAATAGACTCAATAAAGATGGAAATCCGAAATAATTGAAAATAAAAAACCATTTATTGGTTTATAATTCGGTTAACCAAATTTCATCAATTTGCATCCAAAATTCATTTTTTTGGTCTCTTTTCAATTTGGGTCTAATTTCCATAATCCATATATAAATAAATTTAATATTTGGGCTTAATTTATACACAAATGAATTTCCAGTTTGTATTATTATTTTCATTTCTCTATTTTTATTCAAGGCTTGCTACATAAAATAATCTAGAAAATCATATGTTAATTCAATTATTTCAGTTACCAAATTTCCGAAAAGTATAACCGAAAACTAAACTAAAAAAAATCTACTATTTGGTTTTAACTAAAAACTGCTCAACCAGCTCATATTGATAACCAAAAACTGAATAAAAATTCAGAAATTCAATTTTTTTTTTTGTTCCAACCAAATATTCGCTCAACCCTAATGGTAAGCTGGGCACGAAAGCAGGTCTCCAAGCGGATGACTTTTGCGCGCGTGCAGTTGCCAAATTGCCTTTTGATGGCCAAACTTTAGGATATTGTCGAATGGCCTTCGAGCTAAGGTAGGGCTATCTAGCAAAGACAAGCGTAAAGGAGCCCCTAAACTGAATCTCTGGAAAAATTCTTC
Source organism: Aquilaria sinensis (assembly GCA_005392925.1). Taxonomy (NCBI): domain Eukaryota; kingdom Viridiplantae; phylum Streptophyta; class Magnoliopsida; order Malvales; family Thymelaeaceae; genus Aquilaria; species Aquilaria sinensis. The sequence goes on along the minus strand of SMDT01002914.1, from coordinate 656,512 downwards.
GATACTCAAGTCAGTTGTTTCACTCCTTAGGATGATGACTTGGGCAGCACCATAAGTATGTTTCTGAAGTACAATTAACAGCCTCTATTTGTCTATTTATTTGAGGGTGATAGGTAAAGCTGTAATTGAACTGAATTCCCTACAACTTGAATGAATCTTTCTAGAAAAATAATAGTGAACACAGCATGACGATCACACAGTTCTTCTTAGTGTCCCATTTGATTTGAAAATTTGCTAAAAAATATTTGAGCTATACCAAGAGTCATAAATGGATGTAAAATAGGGACAAAATGAGAAAAGTTAGAAATCTATCAACTACAAGAAAAATTGCAGGCTTGCCTTTGGAAGGTAGTAGCTCTTCTACAAAGTCCATTGAGATGTCCATCCAAACGTCTTCTGGAATCGGCAGGGGCTGAAGTAACCCACCTGGTTTTCAACTTTTGGCTTTATGAACTTGGCATGCATCAGAATTCCGTATAAATTATAAGATCATCTTTCACATCCCTTGCCAAGAAAAAACTTGACTTAATTCTTTGAATTTGCCTTGCCAGCAAGCATGACCTCCATTTTTTGACTGTCATTCTCTTTTCATAAGTTGATAGATACAAGTTTTTACCTTGTGATGCTACACTGGGAAATGCAATTGACCTCTCTTCTTGTATCAGATTGCCTGCAACTATAGATCTTGAAGCACCACATTCTGCAACAGATTTTTTCTCAAAGTCAGGTAGTGCTAAAACCCGGCCGTGGTCATTGCTTGCACGAGCATGCCAAATGATTTCTCTGCTTTGGTTGTAATCTGTCAAAACCAGGGAAACCTCGCAAGGCCTTAATTGACTTTAGCCTTGGACTTCCCATCATTTCTGCAATTTTCTCAGGGTCCACCGAAAAGTCCTTCTCCTGTGATGATATGGCCTAAGTACCTGACTTTTTTTTAGCAAAAACACATTTTCCGTTTTTGAAAGAAAGATTGTTAGTTCTTAGTATGCTTAATGCAGTCTGAAGATGCACCAAATACTTTGAAGCTCATCTAGATTAGCAATACTGACTCGGCATTGGCTCTCTTGTTCCTGCACCATTCACAAAACTCGAATCTTAGACCTTACTTAAGCCGGGAGGTGCTCCTCACTACTGAAGTTGAAACACAGTCCTTTGTCTCTTCTCTATTTCAGTTCTGCGCGCGCACATGTGTGTATATATATATATGTATGTATGTATGTATGTATGTACATATGTGTACATGTGTTTGTATGTGTTTGGGTGTTTCTACAAAGACATTGGATTGGATGCAGGCATGTACAGAGATGGTAATGCCAACAGGAGGGAACGACGGGGCGAGCATATTCCCTGCCTCCGAGTGGCATTATAGTGACAGAGCCGCTTTCTGTAAAAGCAACTTCGGCATCCAACCTCGGCCCCATTGGATAACCACCGAGTTTGGTGGCCACGTAAGTCTTCTCCCATTTCCAAACTTTTAATTTTAATTGTGTGATTAGATAGGCATAAAACTCGAAAAATCTGTATATTATGCCTGTTTAGATTTATATTACCTTTAATTGTTTAAGGAAATAATTAAAGTCTCAACCAGTATTATATGGAGGACGTAACTTGTATTTATATGAAAAGAGGGCTCAAACTTGAGACATTCTGAATAGCAAAAGTGCACTCAATAGTGAGATTCGAGGAGTAATATTTATTAGGATGATTTCTCTCCAAAAGTCAACAAAGTAAATACTACAAAGCTATAGGTTAACAGGCAAAGTAATAATTTAATGTTTAAACTGAAGTAGATTTTGTAAGTTTAATCATCTTGTATTACATCGTTGTAATTTTGGGACTGGCTATGTTTTATTCACCGGATATACATACTTTCAATTTAATACTATTAACTTAATTAATAGTTGTTTATAATAATTTTGGTCCAAAAGCATTTAGGAAAATAGTATAAGATGTGAGGTTGAGGTTTGAAGTTCAACTTTAGCCCCTACCTATTTTTTTATAATGTCAATATTGCTAGTTTGATAGCTTTTTGGGTTCCAAATATAAAAAGAGACATTCCTCGTCCTGTAAACTATATAGTATCTCATATTCTTATAAACTTGTAAAAATATTTCTATATACAAAAAAATGTAATAATTTGTCTTGTTCTAATATAAATTTGTTTGGAATAAAGATTATTTTATTTAGATTTGAGTTGCATTTATTTTTTTATTGTATGTTTATTTCTAAAATGCATTTTTCCAGCTTTAAGTTGCATTCACCTAGGATTGAGACTATCTTGTTCATGTTTGAGATACAATTATTTCACTTTAATTTTAATAGATACTTCTGAGATTTATTTGCCTAGCCCTAATATGCATTTATCTTGTTATGATCATTAGCATTTGTCTCAAGTTGAGATATATTTGTTTCGGTTGATTGTATATCTATTTTCTATATCTAGCTCTAAAATACATTTGTTTAGTTTTAATATGTATTTATCTAGTTCTGATAAACATTTGCCTAGGTTGTGATCGTTTTGTTTAGATTATGGATACATTTATTTCATTTTAATTAAATGTCTTTTTCTATATTCATTTGTTTAGTGTTGAGGTACATTTGTCTAGTTTCAATTTGTATTTGCTAGGATTAAGATCATCTTATTAGGATTTGGGAATCATCTTGTTTTTATTTTATTATGTCTAGTTCTGATATAAATTTGTCTAAAATTTCTGTTATATTTAATGGAAAAAATTTTTATGTACATTTATCTAAAATTTCCATTATATTTAACGGTTTCCGTTAGTGCTGAAGATGCATGAGAAATTTCAATAATTTTGACTGTTCTGCGGTTGGTGCCTCTAGTTGTTGATTGATCTTCTTGGTGCCACACAGGATATTAAAAGGATCTTGAGGAGATCCGGGAGCAACATAATTTTCTTTAATGGATTGAGAGATCCATGGAGCGGTGGAGGGTAAATTATGTTTCTCTCCTTTCTCTTGGCTTATTTTCTTTATTTCATTGAAAATTAATTCCATTCCTATCGTGTACAGGGTATTGAAAAATATATCAAGAAGCATAATTGCAATTGTGGCAGAAGAAGGTTAGTGAAAAAAACAACAGAACTTTAACTAAAAATATGAAAGTAAAATGGAAAAAGACTTTGAAAAATATGAAACTTATAAAAAAAAAGTAAGTGAGAACAAGCAAGTAATTAGGATGTTCAAAACTTATAGTTGTTATATCAAAAAGCATACTTTAATATTCTCCCACTCACTCCTTAGATGTGCAGCCGAGAAAAAAAGGTAATGTTTTTAAACCGGTATTCTTTTGAGTAAATTTAGTGTCTTATACATGAATTTTATTATTAGTTCCCAATCTTATTTTCAATATTTTTTAATTGATATTGCCACAAGTTGATAGCAAAACTATCAATGAAATCAGATAGCAAAACCCTATAATTATTTCTTTGGAGAAAATCCTTTGAAGTTAGCTTTCAGAAATTGACTGAAGCAGCTATGCAAAGTAGGGTTTTGTATGTACCTTGAATGCATCAAGGGGGCCAAGTTAAGTCTGCTTTTATAAATGAGAGTGAGAGCCCAGGCCTCCTCGAAATGTAAGTAATGAGGAATTCTGTTCCTTGCAAGAATCCTCAATTATTAAATACATTCCTTCATTATGGTTGACGTAGAATCTAAACTTCCTTTGAATTGACCTTAACAATAAGCTTAAACCACCTAGGTCAAATATGGTATCAACATGTCTATCCCTAAAAAATGTGGGAGATAGGTTACTACATTTTTCGAGACCCATTAATAGTGAAATGACTCTTTTTTGAAAGAATCAAGGTGAAGATGGCTATTAAATACTTATGTTGTCAGAATGGCATACATGTGAGTTTTGTGGCGTTCGAGGGCCATGTAGCGTATTTTAATCCCCATAATAATGATGGTGGGCTAGCAGTTTTTAAAGATGGGGAAGGTAGAGACACCTCATTGATTATAAATATTCAACCTTTACCTCGTCGTGTTTCATCACTTTCATTGTGCTAACAAAGACCCTCAAATCCTCTTTTTTGCACACTTCTTGTTGTTCATCGGCGTTTTTTATTCTCACCTCTGTCGTCTAAGTTCAATCTAAAAGTGATTTCATGCTTCTTCCTTGATTCATTTATAGTGTTTTTAATTTTAACGCTCCATATTTTTTTCCTCGTACTAATGGTCTGCTACTGTTCCAAATACTACTAATGGTGGTCTACTTCTTCTTTCTCCATAATGCTTTTAAATTCACTATAGGGAAGTGATGTGTTGCTTGTTGTCCAAGGATCTTAAGTTTTAAAGAGTACTCGAATACTTGCTTCACCAACTTGGCCCAAGAAGGAAAAATTTGATTAAAGGAGAAAGAAAAGAAATTAGAAACAGAAGCAAAGGTGAGAAGAAGAATTGCAGAAGTAAAATTAGTAAAAATTTGATTGGAAGAGAAAAACTTGAAGCACAAGTGCACCAAGGTGTTGAGAAAAAACAAGAGATAGGAGAATTACCTAAAGCAACTTGTATCTTAATTAATCTTTGTTGAATCCACAAATTACAAGTCCTATTTAAACGTAAATAAATTAGGGTAGAGAAGCAAACCTAGTCAAACTAGGTTTTTAAAATACTATTTGAACTCTCCTCCACTCAAAATTTCGTGTGGCCTATGTCCAATATGCTCCAAACCTATTCCTTAACTAAATAGTATGTAATTGCTTCTTTTGGCAAAGTTCCAGAAATTAAATATCAAAACAAACACTTTTTTCTCTCAAATTTGTTAGTGAAAAGTTGCTCAAACAATTGCAACTCTTAAGTTCTAAAGTAACTCATTCAAAGTACACAAAACAGTTTTGAAATCTTTTAAATCCTTTCAAATTCCTTCTTCATAGAATGAGAATAGGTTAGAAAATGTTTTGGGAAGGTAAAACAGGATAGAAATATGAAGCTCTTCTAATAAAAGATTGAAAGAACAAAAGAGAGAAAATTAGGGTTTTTGAGAGCTATAGTTTTGGCCAAATTAGGGTTGTGGTTGAAACCAAAGCTTTTTTGCTTTTCAAAGATTTTCCAGCCACATTTTATGATATTTTGTTGATTTCCTTGTTGGAATGAGCTTTTAAAACTTTAAAAAAACTTCTTGTTGCAAAAGAAAATGAAAAGAATTAAAATTTGCAACAAGAGAAAGAATGTAACTTGTAGAAAGAAAAGTAACTTGATGAACAAAAGTGCTCCTTAAGCTGAAGGATAAAAAAATATTTTTAATATTTTCTAGATACCTTGGATGCAAAACACAAGGAACAAAGATTGGCAACAACACTTGGATGAACTTGAACGAAGAAGAACAAAGGAAGGCTCGGGTTTGAAGTCACCTGAACACAAATGAAGAAAACCTTAACAGTGCAAAAAACAAATGAATTAGAATGGATGAACCAATGCAAGAATAAATGAAATTAAAGCTAAAAACAAAAAAATTAAGATAGATAGATCTTGCTTTTGAAACTTTGGCTATGATATCACTTGACGTGTTACTTGATGCCTAGGGATCCTAAGTTCCAAAGAGTACCTAACTACTTACTTCACCAACTTGGTCCAAAAAGGAATAAATTAATTAAGGGAAAAAGAAAATAAGCTAGAAATAGAAGCAAAGGTGAGAATAATAATTGACGACGGAATATTAGATGAAATTTGATTGGAAAAGAAGAACTTGAAGCACAAGTGCACCAAGGAGTTAGGAAAGAACAAATGAAGAAGAGAATTGTCCAAAGCAAATTGTATCTTATTTAATCTGTGTTGAATCCATGAATTACAGGTCATATTTAAAGGGGAATAAACTAGGACAACTGGCCATACAAAGTTGTATTAGACTAAAAACCTTAAACCTTGCAAAAGATGCAAACCTAGTCAAATTAGGTTTCAAAAACATAGTTTGAACACTCATCCACACAAATTCCGTGTGGCATGTGTCCCATGTGCTCCAAACCTGTTCCTTAACTAAATAATATGTAGGAAACATAAACTAACTAAGAAAAAAAAGTAAAATCATTTGAACATATGAAAATGGTTAGGCAGGCCTCCAAGAAGGCTCTTAAGTGCATACTTGGAGCTTCTTAGGGTTTTGGCTTGGGCCTCCATGTTTTGGCCAATTTCTCTTGCTTTCTCCAGCTTGAATCCCCATAATATTGAATGGATTGAAGTGTTTTGGGTGCTGGACTTGTAAAAGTTGGCTGCAATCTGAAATGTTATGGGAAGGCCCCAAGTAGGCCAGCAAGTTCTCCACAATGAGTGCTTGAATGGCTTTTTGTGTGTCTTTGACTCTTTTTCTTGTGAGAGGTCCTTTGCGCATCTTCAACAAGTTCTTATAATTCCTAAAAGCCATTGAGCGTGATGGTTCTCCATCAAGAAAATAGACATTGGTGCCTAAAGATGACTGGGAAGGAAAGTACATCCAGAAAACCAGCATGGGTTATGACAAAGGTTAGGTTGTCTCTCTATGCCTAAAGGAGGTGGCTTTATTCTCCAAAAATCCGAGAATGGACTTTATGGGCATCACCCCAAATAATTACTACTGGTAGATGAGGATTAACGCTGGCATACCTTTGCCCGATCATTGAACCCACATGTCCAAAAAGGATTATATCTCCTTTGATCTAGTCCAACTCTAGGTCAACCTCCAATTGCTCTATAACTCGTTCTCCAACTCTATGATTTTCCACCAGATCCCATCCTTTCAGTTCAGCCACAATTCCTTCATCAACATCAATGCCTTTATCCTTGCTTACCATTTGTCAATGGTTCTTACTAACTTAGAAGTATTTCTTCATTTTTATAATCTTATAATTGTTGACATTCTTCAACAAAGTTCATTTTTATACTCTTATGCAATCACTTATGGTTTAACAATTTTTCACTTTAACCTCATCCCTTGTGGGTCTAATTAATCTTTTTTCTTTACTATCAGTAAGGATTCGGGGGGACTTGAATGGATTGATACTTCTTCAACCTTTGTAACCCCTTTTAGCAGTTTCATTACCACTAAAGTGACATTGCTAAACATGAACTCCACAAGAGATCCTCATTAATTGAAAAGCTAAAGGGTGAAAAGACAAATTGAGGGCCACTAATGTCCCTATAAGAGGTTTGCGTCAATGAATAGTTTGAGAAGTTCTTCATGTTCCTTTACCAACATTTTGGTGAGATGATGCTTTGGTTCATCAACGTAACCTTAGTTGCTTTGGATAGAAAGGCCCCGCCAAACTAGTCATTACGAATTTTATGTTACCTTTTATTGTTGCCTTGAAAACTAATCTTTATGTTCCTTTTGTATATATGGTTATGCAACCACTCTTCTGAAGAAGAGAAAAGGCTGAGAGAATGACTCAACGAGGTGAGAAAAGTGCAAAAGGCACCAGCTATGAAGGCTCACCTACCGATTCATCCTACAAGAGTTCAGCTGTTCTCCCTATTCCCCCAACTTCAGTTGCTCTGCTGACAGCACCTGCCATTCCCCATCAAAGTTAAAGAGGTCAACTACGATGAATAGCCCGAGTTAAAATATAAGCAAAAGATGGTTTGAGGCTCGGCAACCAATGGCATGCCGTCAGTAAAGAGAATGACAACCAATAATGTTGTTTTAATTCCTCCTAGAAAAACTATTTAACACCAAACTTTTTTAACTTAAGTCAAATTAATTTAAAATGACTCATTTTTATTTTTACATTTTTTTTCAAGAACAAATTTTGTTCAAAAGTCAATATTATATAAGTGTGACAATCTATTGAAAGTAAAATTTTTATGAAGTTATTAAATTTTTATAAATTGTTCTTTTTTAGGGATATGAATCGATCTTAGGCATTCTGAAGCCCTTGGAGGTAGGTCAGTTGTTAATTTACTTAATGACCGGCTGTAACCACACATAACTAACATCCATAACTAGACACTAGTTCTTAGAAGGAGGATTTGCGGCACTAAACATTTGTCTACATAGGCTAACCTTTTGAAAATCATGCTTATATCACTTATGATTAGAGCCTCTGAATGGGCACTAGGGGCCCTATAATGAGTCACTTAGAGGGGGCCTGTACCATCCACAAAATGGCTGTCAGTTGCTTATCAGCATCTCAAAGGACAACCTTTTCTAATCTGCTGCTACATCACAGCCCCTAATCTTTCGAACAATTTATGCTAGAGGACTTGGAACTAGTCATTATCTACGACTACGAGAGCATTACCTTTTGTCGGATCTTGAGGAGGTAAGGGAGGCCTTTTATTGGTATTCCTTCACCTGACATCCTATCCCTAACCATTGTTTCCTTGGTCTTGTAGATTCTATCCTCCCTTTACGACATTGTCATCATTGGAAGGATCTTGGTTCCATTTAGATCTATGCATATCCATTATGTTCATTTTTACAGATAGCAGGAAATTGATTGCAAAACTATTAATGGAGGTAGTGAACTAAACTTTTGGGTGTTGGCGGCTTAAAGTAGGATTAGGATATCTACACTAAAAATGTCCAAAAGTCCCGAAGTTGTGCCTTTAGAGAAAACCTTCTAATGGTTAAGTTTGCTCTTCGAAATTGAATGAAGTAGCTGTGAAAAAGTATGGTTTTTTTATATACCTTGAACGTGTCATGAAGGTCTTCTTTTATACTTCATTCATCCCAAAAATATTGAAACATATTCTATTTTAGACAATCTCAAATCTTTGCAATATTTTCATTTTTAGTAAACTATTCACTGTAATACCCTCATAACTATTATTTCAATATTCACTTTTTCTAACTTTCTCTATTTATGTTTACAAAGTTTGTGGTAAAAATGGAAAAAAACATATAAACTTTTTCTACGTTTTTAATCAATGCACCAAACCAAATGATTTAATAGATTTTCAACTAAGCGAGTAAGTGAGAGTACCAACTTAGACGACCTTTTATTAATACTTTCCTTGATTATGGTTGGCATCAAATTAGACCACCCTATGAACCTAATCCTACCTACGAACTCAAACCAATAGACGCAATATGATGTCATAACTATTGATAGTCATGTCAACACCAGTGGATGCGTATTTAGTAATTCTCAATCATTTTTTTGAAATTATTTCTTTACAACTATTTGGAAATGTCATTCCAAATTTGGCCGGCTGCGTATTTATATACATTTTCAATCCAAGCAAGGCATTTTCAATCCAAGCAAGGCTAATATGTTGGGCTTATTTAGGATGATCGTGAGTCATCGTGAACTTTTAATTGGCATGGTACTCACACAAGTTAGGGGTCATATAAGCTGATCGATGGTCTGAGACAACACACAGTTGTCACAAGCTATCATACTCGGATTTTCCTAATATTTTTGCTTACATTCTTATAGGCATGAGTATATGCATGTACATTTGAACTAGCCATTCATATTCTATGCCAGAAAGGCAAAAAGGGGCTGAAATTTGCCCGTAACTTGACTAATATGTTTTGGTTTTGTGGACACTAATTACAGGAGCTCATCATGTGGACCTGAGATTCTCAACGAAGGAAGATCCCAAATGGCTCCGTGATGTAAGAAACCAAGAGACCAAAACCATCGCCGATTGGATATCTCAGTATTACATTGATTTGGCCCTCCATTAATACCCAAGAAAAACAAGCTCCATACCACAGTTCGGATTCTTCGGAAATTGAAAACTGGAAAAACAAATTTGCACATAATAAATCACAAGAAATTTGAGAATTTCCGTTCCTGTCTGAGTTCCTTTCAAAACTTAGGGGATTTTTTTAAAGTTTTTTTGTCCCTTTTTAGTGTTGATCAGTTGCTTGTATGCCGGAAATGGTATCGCATTTCTATTTTGTATCCACGGATTGCAATTGGGACAACGTTTTAAATATCGGCCAGTATGGCCAATAAATGGCACCAGAGGTAAAACGTAATGGAATGTGTTGGTGTTGTGTCATCTTATATATTGGTCTGTCTGGCATCTCGGTGTACTGCTGTCTTCATTTGTACCATTCCTCAAGTAGTATGCGCTTTAATAATTCTTCTTCCGATTTGTAAAAGTTGGTCCTTTTATACTTTTCGACTAAAATTTGACTTAATTATCTTTATATTAATTAATTTGTATTGTAAAAAAAAATTGTAAATATGATATTTATAAACTAAAATTTTTAAGGTACTATTTTTATATAAAAAGTTTATATTTCTATAAGAAATTTTGAAAAAAAATATCACATATTAATTGTTGAGAATAGTAAATTAGACAAGTTTTGTGAGACATAGAGAGTAATAAAAATAAAACATTTTATTTTTTCAGTTTTTTACAATTTTAGATAACACATATACGAAGTATGTGTAATTAATTAATTTTATACCAAACATTTACTGATATTTGAAAGCAAACTTATAATTTTATTTTTTATACCTTAAAAAATATGATTTTACTATAAATGATAGAATATTTATAAGAGAATAACTCTTAACTAATTTACAAAGGTATAGCCTACACTTCACACTTTTACAATCTCAAATTTTGGTATGTTCTATGTGTTGATATGTTATATTTATATATATTTGATTTATATGTGTATATATATGTGTAAATTATTTAAAATAGTACATTCGACATAGTATGATACCAATACTAATAATATATCATACTGTTAGAAAATTAGTACACTATTCGGTATGAGATTTAAAAACTTGATTTCTACTAGAGCTATGTAGTTATGCTCAACTAGTGATTCACGTTCAAAGTAGTGGGTTCGCTGAATCTCATTCTATTTTTTATTTCTTTTATATAAGTATTAAGTATTTGTTGAAAGGAAAAAACTACAATGTACAACTATGGTCTTTAATTTCACAAAACTTTGCAATATGTCACTCAAAATTTCATTTGCATGTGGTATATAGTAAAAAAAATTTTACAATTTGTCATTCTTTCATGTAAAAAACAATGATACAACTTAGTGTTTCATATACCATTGATTTTTATATGTATTTTGTCAATATACCACTGTATTTCATGTGATATGCAATGCAGTATGTAGTACATCATGAGCGGGTGGGGTAGATTTTTTTTTATATATCATTTTACATCAATACCATACATAAATACTATCTCTGTCCCAAGTTTTTTACATTATTTCAGTTTTTTTACTTAAATTTAACTTAAATTTATTTATATTAATATTTACTAAAAATTTTAAAAATTATATTTGAAAACTAAAAGTCTTGTTGTTCCTAAATATAATTTTATTAAAGAAAACTTAGTAAATATTAATATAGATAAATTTAAGTCAAAAAATTAAAATGGTCCAAAGAACTTGGGGCGAAATGAGTATATAAAATGAAAAGAATATAACTAATGGGCATATTTTGACATAAATATTAATTTTATTTATTTATTTAAAAATAAATTTAGTTGGTATTAGAACAAGTTAGAAATTAGAAATATGCATGTTACTTTTATAAAACAAACTATGATGGAAACTTCATACTTTGAGTCGTCTAGGAACTCGATGCAATATTATAAAATGTATTGTTATCATCAAAGTATTTTTTTCTTATTTCAATAAATTATTTTTTTCTTAATAATATTTATTTTGTTCTATATATTATTTTTTATGTTTTTCATATAAGAAAATATTTCCTTTCATATATGTTTTATTCATATTTGAAAAATTATTATGAAAATAATTAGAATACGTATTAAAATATGCAAAAAAAATTATATTTAATGAATATTATCTTAAAAATAATATTCTAATATATCTTTTTTAACGAAATTAACTACAGTATGTAGTATGGTATACCATACAACATGCCTATAATTTATAACATGCAATATATCTAGTAGTAGTGCTATTTAGTGCCTTGGTTACAATATCACCCTACCAATCAAACAAAACAATTAAAACAATTCAAAATTAACTAAAAAATTAGACTATTACTTTCAAAAGAAAATGAAATTTGTTTAGAATTATATACAAATCTGACTTTTATTGGAAGAAACCAAAAGTGTCCCTTTGACATTTCATATTTTCTGCAGCATGATTGCATTAGTTTTCGCGATTGAACTGCGACTGCGGCCCTACTCTAGATCTTTCCTAGATCTTGTATTCTAAAATGGTGAGTTTCTCAGTGTAGAAAGATATACTATTTCTTGGTTATCTGGCGAGTCCTTTCTATACTCAATTTGATATTTATTTCATTTTTGGTGAGCCCATCTGGGTTTCTATCAAAGACTCCAGAATTCTAAGTTCGGAGTCTACAGGGGAACTTGTTTCCTCAAAGTGCGCCAATTAGGTCTCACTTTCTTTATATCCTTTTTGACTTACTGGCTCTTGTATCCTAAGTTCTGTGTTCTCCCAAATCTGGTTCACAAATGTTTTCCATTACGCCATAGGAGAAAGCGATGGATTTACTCTGGATATCAGTAAGCAGTTGAAGACCACCTGGCAGCTCTTGTGTGTAAGATCATTAGTTTCAAGAAGATTAATAGAAAAGCACTTACAGAGGTTTTGATGAAATTTGTGGAAATCCTATGGAATCAGAATAAATATGTAAAAGTGTTTGAAGTGATAAATTACTACCTCTGTCCCATATTCTTTATACTATTTGACCTTTTTATATAATTTGATTTGAATTTATTTATATTAGTATTTATTAAAAAAAAATTTAAAAAAATATATTTAGAAACTATATGTTTTGATTTATCATTTTAATATAAAAGTTCTTTATTTATATATTAAAATATTAAAAATAAAAATTATAGATTAATTACTGAAAAATGAATGGTGTAAAGAATATGGGATATAAAATTTGTTTTTAAGTGTGACAGATTATCTACAGCGCGACATCTTCCATAATTTTCTGAATCTAGTACTAAAATCAACTAGTCTGCCTTAGAGTCATTTGTCATGGTTATCATAGGCCTTGGTTAAATGCGTTGAAGCAATGAAGGCAATGGCCACCGGCCTCAATCCGATTTGAGTGGTAGAGACGGCAGCTTCTCTAGATCTAATATGCACAAACAACTCCTAGCTCTAATGATGAAAATATTGGTGAAAACTTCGTTAGGAGGCCTCTACAAGTCAGAGAATATGAAGTTTTCTGAAAATTGTTTCGAATTCCTCCAAAGTTTCAACGATCTGGGTTGGTTACACATGATAAAAATTGGTTGGAGTAGCCAGAGGCGAAAATGACAATCTGGGTTAGATTTCGTGTGGTATTCAAAAGCAAAGGGGCATGATCCGACCTTTGGATTGCCAAATTTATAAGGCTCATACTCAGCATTAGATCTATCCCGGCTGCAATTGCAATTGCCAAATTTCATAGGTTAAATCTTCCCCTCCATGGGAGTTCGTCCAAGGAAACAGGGGGCCAACACAAGGCAATCTGATCATTTGCAGATCAGCTACAAAAGGAATGCCACGAATATGCAACGAAAGAATTAAAAACTTGGGACTAGTAGGGCCTTTCTAACCCATTACCATATTAACTTGCATGATTGGGAAAGAGTTTGGTGGGTGAAAAGATCTGTGGGCAAGCCGCAAAACTTGAATCAGCTGCTCCATTTGAAGGCTGTGTTGGGAGGACTTGTCAAGTTTCATACACGGTGCGCCATGTGTCTTGTGAGAAAGCGACCCCAGGCCAGGTCCCCAGCTACTCATCCGTCATGATGTTTCATGGGCATGAGGAATGACCTTTTGAAATCATAGGCTTCCATCCATATCATCAGGGAAAACAATTTCATGTTAAATCCATCAGAGTCATGCCACTTGTGAGTGAGTAGACTGAGCATGCGCAGAAAGTAAGCCTCTTGTTTGGGAGAAGGTTTTTTTTTATTATTATTATTTTTTTTACAGCAAAAGAATTTGTTATTGAATCTGAAAAAACTACTCTCTAACTAGATAATCCTTTGAACTTTATGAGGAGATTAAGAAATTTTTTGTTTTTAAGGTTTTTTTCATAAAATTCAAAAGTGAATATTGGTATATATATATATATTTTTTAACTTTTTGAGGAACTAGAGGCAAGTAATTTGAGACTGTGATAAAAGAAATAACGGCCAAGTAAAATGAGACTAAAGCCGAAAGGCCTACACCACTTGCTAGCTAGAAGCTAGACAGACACACACAGACACCTAGACAAAATCAAGTGAGCATTAATTATGGACTCATTCACAACTTATTACAGTTATTGTAGCTATCAGTTTTAGGTTGTATAATTGAAGGACTTTGTCATTAACTCAATGGTTTAAAATTTAGCTTTCATCAATAGGGAAAAGTACAAAACAAACTTAGTAGTTATGGGCCTCGACTAATTTGGTCACTATAGTTTTAGATGGTTCCAATTACATCACTGAAGTATTAGTATGGGTCCAAATTAGATACTAATGTTATAGTTTAGTACCGAATATGCCACAAATAGTTAAAATCCTAATGGTAAATAAGGGAAGTTTTTTGTTTTGAAATCTTTGGGTACTAATGCAATTTTTAACAAATTTTAGAAACGTTGTATAATTTACTTCTTTTTTTTTTGTGCCCGCCACTGTAGCAGTGATCACCAAATCCGCCACTGGTGATGGACGATGTCGGAGGAGGTACATTGGACATCATTATTTATAAACAAAAAAATTGCAATACTAGGAAGCAAATGTAAAAAACACATCAATATTGAATGATTGAGCTTCATTTGATTGGAATTTGAGTTATCTGTAATATCAGAATCCAGTAACTAATTTAAATATTATTTCCAAAAGGACCAGTGACAGATCTGGTGAATGATAGAGATACTTGTCGTACAAAAATAAAAATAAAAATAGCATATTCTACATAGTTTCTGAAGTTTATTAAAAGTTATATAAGTGCCCAGAGATTTCAAAATAACAACTTCCTGTATTTACTGTTACATTTTTAACGGCTAGTGACATGTTCAGTACCAAACTGTAACGTTAGTAGTCAATTTAGACCAAACTATGACTTCAGTAATGCAATTACAATCACCCAAAATTATAGTGACTAAATTGATTCAGACACATAACTACGGTAAGTTTTTTTGTACTTTTCCCTTATCAATATCCTTATACTTCTTTACTTTGTTCAACCTGATCGTTACCATTTTTCTCCTCCTTTTTTTAATTTTTGCAAATATGCATGTAGACAAATAATTTCTTTGTTAATGTTTTGTTTACTATACCCGTAAATATTTTTGGGAACCTTTTTAATTTCCTAGGCGTTTTATTTCATTACAATTA
This sequence comes from Aquilaria sinensis, assembly GCA_005392925.1. Taxonomy (NCBI): domain Eukaryota; kingdom Viridiplantae; phylum Streptophyta; class Magnoliopsida; order Malvales; family Thymelaeaceae; genus Aquilaria; species Aquilaria sinensis. Next base: position 641,263 of record SMDT01002914.1, on the reverse strand, counting down.
TAGGGCTTTTCCTTTGTTTCAAGACATATATACATATATATTGTTCTATACACTTTCGGTTTTTGTTTATGAACTCTCAATGCTTTTTTTTTTCTTTTAAAATATTGAAAATATTTTTATTTCTTGGGTGAAGAAATGTGTCCAATAGCCTTTTACTTGACAATAATGCAAGTTTATATACAGCAATGACAAGAAAAGTTGTGTTTTCATATTCTAAGGGTGGGAGGACCACTGTGCTTGTCTGTCTGCATCCAATAAAATGTCTCCATACTTTCTTTAGTTACCCTTGTTTTTTCTTTGCTATTTTCCCCCAACTTTCCTGTCTTTTATTCTTACAAGCACCTTGTTTATTATATTTATGAATTTATTTATATTTTTATAGTGTCCCAACAATTATACAAGCGTCAAAAAGTATTAGACCAGAAGAATTGTCTCCTGGGAAGAAAAAAAAGTTTTCCCATTTATCTTTCGCATAAAGAGTATTAAAGTTCTATTGATCCCATTATCATTAACCAAAATTTGATGTTCAACACGTTTTTGGAAAATAGTTTACCAAAACCTAGACATTTCTATCTTTTGTCTTCTGTTTCCGAAAACAAAATGAGAAAATTTTTAAGTTGATCCCTTTAAATATTTAAATATAATAAAAGCTTTTATAAAATATTTTTTTTTCAATAACATTGTGCATTCTACCTAAAGAAATATGTGTAATGCTTACTCCATGCCCTTCACTTATAAACCATTTATTTAATTAAAATTGCATACTTCAATTCAATTAGAAATATACACATTTAAGAATACTTTAATTATGATCTAGGCAATATTTTGTATCACCAAAAATGGTCCTATCCAAAAATCCATATCTTTCCTTTAAATCCACAAGCAAGAAAATCAACAAAAATAAACTGCTAAGCAAGAAAATAAGGATGACACAAAAATTTACGTGATTCGGCAAAACAAGCCTAAGTCCGTGGAGAGAACCTGATTCTTCACTATGACGTAAAACCCAGTATAAGGGTAATTTCACTTTGGAATAAAAAAAAACTCAATCTCAAACTCTTGTACACCCTCTCACAATATCAAAGTATCTCTCTCTAACCTCTAGTAACAACTAGACAAACAACCAAGGAGCTTACAATGTGTTTCCATTCACAACTCTCTTTGGCAGCTTTAATGTTTCTCTCATATTGCTACCATACATCAATCCACACAAGACACCACTATTTATACAAATGGTGAAGCCAAAAAGAACATGCTATTGTCGTACATCATGCAATAAAATAGGCAAAAGAAAGATAGTCAAGACGGCACACATGAAAAGGTAAGAAAAAAAGTAAAACAAAACATGGTGGAGTGGAAAATTTGAGTCCGCCGAAAAAAAATAGTCATATGCAACAATTACTTTCATAATAAGTGTGGGAAAATTACACATTTGTTGCCTCAACTCCTTGAATTTGTGCCAAACTTGCCCTAATGTTCTCTACTTTGGCACTAATTCAACTTTGAATTCCATTGGCCTTTGTTCCATTTGCAGCTGCACACTAAAATTAAGTCATTGATTTGGCTAACAAACCATGTGCAGCTAGATTTGAGTCTTTTGCTTTACTCAACACTGGAGAATGACCTCCACTTCTCCACCTGGCCTTTAGCAAGACTTTTCCTCTCACATTCATCTACACTCTAGAAATTATCCTTCATTGCTGATTTTGCAAACCAAATTTTCCACTATTGGTGGCTACCATCTTTATGTGTCGCACCATAAATGAGATAACCCTTGACACAATTATCCCTTCATCAAGACCAAACATCCTTTTGTCACTTCCATAACGCTACCTCCATCTTTGTAAGCATAGCCATGGAAGTCTAGAAGACTCAATGATATTAGATTCCCTTGTAAGTTTGGGACATAGGCAATTCCACCCAAAGTGCTAACTGCTCCATCCTCCATTTCAATTTTTACAAGGCCAATAACCATGACCTCCATCGTCAAACCATCTCCCAAATTGAACTTCCCAACCATTTCCTCATGTAAAAGATCAAAATAATCTTTCCTGAAACAAATGTAAGTAACACAATAGGAATTTAAACACCAACCATCTCAAGAATATGCATCTTTACCTTTGGAGACAATGAAAAGATTATCATCAATATCGTCCACGAATGAACATTCACCATTTTTTTTTTGTTCCTATTGCCTTTTCCTCTTTCATTTTCTGGACAGCACCGCCAGATATGTTTGTATTCTTTGTATCGATGACATTGAATTTCATTTGGGTTCCTGACCTTTGACTCAAACCTGCCGTGCTGAGACATACCTCGGCCAGATTTTCATCCTCGCCGAGCTCCACTATGAACAATCAATGAATCCACATCCACATCTTTTGATTTCTTAATTTTTCAAGTTTCATATGCCACCAAAGTTGCTTGTGCTTAGTCTAATGTCACTATGTCCTTTCCATTCAACAATATTTTCACATAATTCTCATAGGAGTTGAAGAGAGAGGTAAGAAGTAATATTGCTTGGTCTTCTTCCTTAATCTTCACATCAACCTTTTCCAATTGATTCACAATACCTTTGAATTCATTCAAATGTACAACCAGGTTCCTGCCTTCCTACTTTTTCAACCTATACAATTTCTACTTAAGATGTAGCTTGTTAGTCAAGCTTTTCGCAAGATATGGTTCTTCCAAATTTTTCCAAACTTTAGTGGCGGAAACCTCATCAATAACATTATTAATGATATTATCAGTGATGTATAGCCGAATTGTACTTACACATTGTTCTTCCAACTCCTCCTACTTTTTTCCATTTATAACTTCAAGTTTGGTCTTTAGTGCTTTTGCTAGTCCTTGGTGCACCAAAAGATCTTTCACTCGTCATTGCCACAAAGTAAAACTACTCATTCCATCAAATTTCTCCACCATGAAATTTGTGAAGATATTTGACGTTTTTGTTGATTTTCAAGTTGCTTAAATCCTTGAACCTAGAAACTCTAATACAATTTGTTGGGGGAAAGATCTAAAAATTTAGATATTTGCTTTAAATCCAAGAGCAAGAAATCAACAAAATAAACCACCAAGCAAGAAAATAAGAATGACACAAAAATTTACATGATTCGGCAAAACAAGCCTTTGTCCACGAAGAGAACTTGATTCTTCACTATGAAGTAAAACCTGGTGCAAGGGTAATTTTATTTTTGAATAAAAAACTCAATCCCAAAGCCCTTGTACACTCTCTCACAATCTTAAGGCATCACTCTCTAACCTTTAGTAAGAACTAGACAAACAACCAATGAGCTTACAATGTGTTTCCACTCACAACTTTTTTTAGCAGCATCAATGTTTCTTTCTTACTGCTACCGCACGTCAATCCACACAAGACACCATTATTTATACACATGCAGAAGCTAAATAACACATGCTACTATCGTACATCATGAAACAAAATAGGCAAAAAAAATATAGTCAAGGCAGAGCACATAGAAAGGTAAGGAAAAAAGTAAAACAGAACATGATGGAATGGAAAAATTGAGTCCACCAAAAACAAATAGTCATATGCCACAATTGTTTTCATAATAAGTGTAGGAAAATTACACACATGCTCCTTCAACTCTTTGAATTTGTGCCCAACTTGCCTCAATACTATTATTGTGTTGTCGTCTATTCCTCAACTGAGGCTATGCATCAACCCATTGTTCATGCTACATGTGAGATCAATTGCCTATCATCATTGTTACAAGAGCTAAATGTTCCTAACATTTACTCACATGTATTGTATTTTGACATCCTTGAAGCTATCGATGCAAACTAGATGCTTCACTCTCGCATGAAGCACTTGGCTATTGTTGATTTTCAGTTTCAAGAGCATGTTGTAGCTATCTTCTTCATGTTCAATATGTTCATTCGGTAGCTCAGCTTATTAATCTTGTAACCAAATTGTTATCCAACAATTGGTTTTAGACTTTATGTGCTAAGATTGGAATCTATAATGGATCCTCCATCTTGTAGGGTGTATTAAGGATTATTAGAACTATTTCTTTTCTAAGATAATCTTGTAATTCTCATTTATCACTTATAAGCATCTAGCTCATTCATGTTTATCACCATTGTACTATTTATATATTGTTAACAATGGCAACAAAATGTGTTGAGCATTACATGAAATTGAAGTTCTTAAAAGGGCCCACAGTGGTTGCCAAATGATGATTCATGGAGCTCGAGACATGGTCCCAGAACTAACAAGTCAAGTTTTGAACCATGAGCATTGAAGAAAAAGGCCGATGAGGGTAAATGATAATGCATAGAGCTTGATACCTAATCTCAAAACCAATAGGCTGGGCCTTGAACCACAAGGATCAAGAAACCATTAGTGTGGGGTACTTGAAAAAAATAGTTTTAACTATCTAGCAAGTAGGTTTTTGAGCTCAGAGAGCTCCAGGGGTGATCAGTCCTACCTTATAAATGAACAGTGATGGCCTTTATATGGGCAGTGGAGGAAGTGCCATGTGCAATAATGGCAATTGAATGAACCAGTGATTCTCTATAGCTTGGAAACTGTTGGGTTAAAGGATAACTATCTACTTTTGGGACCCATTTGATGCTTAACCTTTTAGAGACAAAGGCTACTGGGCCTATAAAGATTAGTTGTGCTTTAGCTTGTGAGGACCTTGAGACTTTTTAGTTCAAATGTACTCTAATGAGTTACTGGATACCAATACTTTGGGTATAGGTATTACCATTTTTCAACTAAAACCATTGAGCTTTAACAACATCAAATTGTTCAAGCTTTCTTTGCCACTTAATGAGACATTACACAATTAGTGCCTTAAATATTTGATAATAAAGTTCCACTTGTATCCAAAGGCCTATATGTAGGGTTTTTTGAGCCAAAAAAGCACAGCGGAATTTAACCGAAACCCTCGAGGATCCAAGTGAAACGGGGTAAACTAGGTGTTCAAAAATTTTCATACCTAATTCGGTTGAAATATTTCACCCAACTGGAGAATCGAATCACAAAAACTTGAACAGTTAACATGTTCAAGCTCCCTATGGTATCCACACGAGCTTCTCGGGATCACCACGTTTCCACCACATCCCAGTAGATGCATTTTTCTTGCGCTCGCAATGCTAGCTTGTGTCCTCTAAGGAATTGCAAAAGAAGAGTGCGGTTGTCCTTTTTGGGAGGTTAGGGCAAAAAGCTGTGAATTTCTCACTAAAAGTTGTATTATAGTGAGACTCAACTTCTAGGCCTAATGGGTTTCAAAGACCTAATCCAATTAGGTTTTAATTTCGGGCTTAATAATGGCTCAACTTTTGGGCCCATTATTAACACGAAATTATTATGAAACCATAAACCAAATATTTAGCCCATGCACTCTAATAATCCAAATAGCTCTATGTGTGTGACCCAATAGGCTTTTACCATGTTAGCAATGATCATAAATCACATTTATGATCATAAACAATGAACGATGTCTAGCAACACATCATTGCTACCCAAGTGATAAGATTGTCAGTGATTCGACTAAACCTTTATGATCATTACTCATATATCCTATTGTCCCTTTGTCCAATATATCAAAATTAAGCACAAAACATAGAATGTGTCGCTCTCATATAGCCTAATCTTTGGTTTCTTGATTACCGAGTACACTAACTTAAATTGATGATGTTGATATCATATATCAACTCATCCGATCATAGCCATGCATTTTCTAAGTCTCACTCTATCAAAGGGCCCAAAGATATCATTCTCGTTACGTAAGAGGGACAAATCTCATCTTGATCATACAAATCTCTTCACATGATATGTGCATATCCAATGACCTCTTTCAAGTTCACTCAATTACGAGCAACAAAGGGAAGTATCAAAGTATGTGACTTACATGTAGGGAACCTTGATGACCTTAAGTTAAAGGACTATATATACCATGATCACTATGAGAATCACTTATGACACTCATATAATGATCTATGTAGCGTTCTCATGGTGGGTCGGTCCAGTGCAGAAGTTCTCCAACCTGTACTTATATGTAGACTACATATCTCGTATTAGTCTTCACACATATTAATTGTTATGTATTATTGTAATCTGCTCTACAATAATACTAGACCAAAGACATTTAAGAATATCATTATTCTAGGGTTACAATTATGTTTATTAAGTTATGCAAAAGTAAAATAATAAACATAATTGCTGGATTAATGCCTTAATAAAATATCATGACTCAATGTGCAAAAATACAATCATCTTATGATTGACTTTTGGGCACAACACTAACACTATAGCATGACTTATTCACATCTACATAAAAAATGATACAGCTGTCTTTTCAGTTTTTATTTTTTTTAGGTGCATGGGAGAAAGACAAAGAGGGTATTGGGTATTAATTTTTGAACCACATAGTAACAAGTACAACTTTCAACCACCAGGTAAAAGTATGATTTTATCAATGAATTTTTTTTCTAATATGTTATCCTAAAACTTCAATCAAATAGGCTCAAACAACACTCATGACAACAAACTGAATGTTAAGTGGGAAAAAACTCTAAGCAACAGAGTACATAATGGAGACTCTGTCTTAAGGAAAAATAATTATCATGGATCCAATGAATTGGTTCATTACTGTATGCATCTCTTAAGTCAAAGTCATCAATACAAGAAAGATAACCAAAGAACCACGAAGAACAGAATAGTTAAAAGAGCAATCAAAAAGTAATGAAAACCAATTTTGGTAATGTAAGGTTGTTTATAGAGCACCCTTCAGAACCTGTAGTTCAACTTTTAATGTAGAATAGCAATAAGGGAGAAAGCAACCATCCTAAAGAATAGGTGGGCAATTATCCCCATCCAAATTCATGCTATAGTGCCTATATGAGATGAACTATGTCATTTTGTATCTATAATAAAAATAGCAATGGCTTGCTCAGGTTGGGATGTAGGATCAACTCCCCATGAATGGCAGAAGGGATTGGGAGGAAAAGAAAGATTGGATAATTTGGTAATCTTGAACTAGCAAGAGTTGTTGAATCAAAGTATCCTTTCTGGCTATAATGAACTAGATATAAAATGGAGTATGTCGAAAGACATATTCATTTCTTCCCAACCATATAGACCAAAGGGTTGAGACTAAATACAACAATAAATCATCTATCCATAGAGGATTGTTTACCAATAATGAAAGAATCCAACTCTCAAAAAAGGTAGATTCCACGTCATTTGGAATTGTCCAAAAATTACACTATACCTAAGAAAAGTCCTAGCAACTCCAGAATAAAATGCATAGTCATTTCATCTATGACATAAGATTAGGGACAAGTTGGCAAAAAGATATCACCATGTCTTGCATAATTAACAAATGTAGGGAGGAAGACATCCAACATTTTGAGAGAAAAATCTTAAACTTCTTGAGGAAGGTAGGAAGCCTAGAGTCATTTTAGAACTATATGTAGGTGTGGATTAGTTTCTAGTAATACAGTTGAAGTAGTGGCCTTACTAAGTAAAAGAGCATATTTCTTTATAATTTCTATGGCATATCCATGTTTCATAAAGAAAGTTACCAAAACCACTCCCATACCAAGTAATTGAATCCTTGCCCACATTTATAGATGTGGAAGATAAATCACATATTTTTTTTGCTACAATGTCTAAGAATAAAGTCTGAAGTAGTGGAATGTTCCAAGCATTTGAATTTGCTATACTGAGGTTTGAGATAAAGAGGTGTCTGAATTGAGTATAAGCTTCCAAATATGTCAATAGTTATTTAAGGGAAACTTTAGGAATCCATTTGTCCTCCCAAACCCTGATAGATCACCCATTACCAATAATCCAACACGTATATGGTGTAAGAAGTTCTTGGCCATACAAAAGACTACGCCATAAGAAAGACACATTTCCTATAGGATGAAACCATCAAATGGACTTGGAAGCTCCATATTTTCCCATCAAAACCTTGTAAACTAGCTTTCCAAAGTCACCCACAAAAATGCATTAAATGGTTTTTACTGGTAAAGTCTATTTAAACAGACAAACTGTTTTGTACCTACACCTCCCAGACCTGTGGGAAGCATCAATACAACTTTGACTTCAAATGAGTGGAATTTTTCTCATTAGATCCAAACTACCAAAATTGAACAAAAGTTTTATACAAAGAATTTGACAAAGTAATCGGGACCTTGAAAATGGATATAACATAAATAGGCAGGGAAGAAAGAGAAGACTGAATTAGTGTTAAACATCTTCTACTATTCAAAAGATTGCATTCCCAGCTCTCAAGGTTTCTTTAAAATTGTCAGCAAAAAATTAAAAAAATGAAGATCATGACATGTCTTGAGACAAAAGGTAGTCCAAGATAATGGAATATACCTATGTCAATATGAAAAGGCAGAATTTGAAAAAAATCCTCCATAGCCGAACTAGAGATGTTTCAGCAGAACATCCATTCTGATTTATGGTAGTTGACTTCCTAACTTGTAGCTGTTGAATAGAGCTATAAATCACTTTGCAAATGTTGTACGGTTGTAGAAGTAGGGTTGAAGAAAATAAGACAGCCATAAATAAAGAATAAATGATTAATTTATGGTTCACTCATACTAGCTCTGAGTCCAGGAAGAAGTCTACTAGTTTGCAACAAGTTGAGATGACTTGAAAATGCTTTAGCACATAAAATAAATAAGTAAGTAGGGACACAAAGGGTTTCTCTATCAAATGCCCATAGTTGAGGAGAATTAATCTGTAGTACTGCCATTCACGAGAACTGAGTAAAAAATAGTATACACACATTGCATAATAAGATGGACCAAAAAATTTGGAAAATTGCATAGCTCAAAGGACTTTTTCAATAAAGGACCATAGGAGCTTGTCATATGCTTTATGAATATTTAACTATAGAATTGATTTATAACCCCGAGGTGCTATTGCAGTACTTGAACTATGAATAACATGAAGAAATTCATGGGCAATTATTATATTGTCCTGGATTAAATGTCGTGGTAAAAAAGGATTCAAAGATAAATGAATTGAGAAAAGGTTGTAAGCGATTGACCAGGACTTTGGCAACAACCTTTGTATAAAGTATTGCATAAACTAATTGGCTTTAGATCATCTACCATTGTAACCTCCTTAATTTTTTGGATTAACGTAATGAAGGTACTATTAAGTTGTTTTAAGAGCATACTACCATTAAGGAAAGTTAGAATAACATCTGTGATTGATGGACTAAGATAATTCCAAAACCTTTTAAAGACAACTAGGTGTAAGTCATCTGGAGCTGAAGCTTTATAGTGTTTTTGCTAAAAAATGACTTTCTAGATTTCTTCTGGAGTGAACGGGAACATAAGTTGAGCTTGCTAAGAATCAGAAAGAGTCCATATTATATAGGCACATAACTCATTCTATGCTTATGTATATGAAATAATAGGTTCACATGACAAAGCTTTAAACTTACTATGGACTAGTTGACAAATGTCTTCTTCCAAATAGAACCACTGTTCTTCTGAGGTTTAGAGAGTTAAAATACGAGAGGAAATTCTCCTAGCTATAGTCGTAAAAATCTTATATTTTGGTCTCCAAGCACTAACCATTTTATTTGTGATTTTTAGGCCTAGAGATGTTCTTCATAAACCAACAATAACAGCTGTTGGCGTTGAATTTTTTATATATGGTTTTCAAGGATCAATGGATCTGGGGAAGATTGGGTTTGGATAAGTCGAGCTTTTGTCACATGAATTTATTGCTAAAGATTCCTGGGAGAAGATTTACTCCATAATTGTAACTCTAGGGCAAAGGTATTGCTCTTGGTAACAACTTTCAATATCTTAGACCCAACAATTGATCTAGCCTACTTTTGTTTAACTACAACTTCACACTAAGAATGACTAAGCTAAAAAGCCTTAGATCAACTAGACCAGTGATAAAATTTTTGTAGGAGAAGGGAATCTAACAACAAAGGTGCATGGTCAGACATCTTAATACCCAGATTCATTATGTTAACTGGGGGAGCTAAATTAAGTTAATCTGTAGTATAGAGAACTTATTCAAGCACTTTAAAAACATCAGTAGTGGCTTATATGGAAAGATGACAAATTTGCCATTCATGTTTATATTTAGGGGCAATTTTGTTGCCCTTGTTTCTTTTTTCTTTTTTTTTTCAAATCTACTAGTTATGTTAGAATGAAGCAAATCAGCCATTAGATTTGTAAAATGGAGCAAAATAACTACTGGCTCTAATAGAAGGAATATTTTGTCAATATATGGATATCTCCTGCAACATCAGCTTTATGTCAATAGCAGCGGAGTGTGATATAGTCCTTTAAATTTTCTCCTTATCCCATATCCAAAAATCATACATACTAGGCAAAAATATCAAATTTGCCACTAATATTTTGGGTAGGAAACGGATATGCCACTATAGTTTTTTGTTTTTTGCCCAATCTCCCACTAATGTCTTACAACAACCCGAATATGCCACTATCAGTTAGAAAATAATGAAAAATGGTAAAAATAGCAATTTTTGTAAACTTAGGGTTATTATGTATCTTTCAAAAAATATCAAGACTTTTGAGATTTTTGCCAAAAGAAAGTTTGATCTCAGGCATTAGTGCTTCAGCCATATTGCTGTCTCCATTACCAGAGCCCCAACCCCATTGTCGCCCTCCCTTTGTCTCTGCTATCTAATTTCTTCGCCGGCATTTGAAAAAGAGAGAGAGAGAGAGACAAAAAGTCTTTAAATTTTGTTAAAACTTGCATTATCACCCTAAAAATTCAAAACTTGTTATTTTTAATATTTTTTGTTAGCTTTTTAACATTTTTCGTTATATTTTTAATGGTCAATGACATATCCACTCTTAATTTGAAGCTTCAGTGGCATATTCGACCCATTTTAAAACATTAATAAGAGATTAGGCCCACAAAACTATAGTGGCATATCTGCTCCCAACCTAAAACGTCAATGGAAAATCTGATATTTTTGCCTACATACTATTTGTGCCATTTTCTGCACCAAGTTTCACTGGCATACTGTTGAGCTCTTTTAGTGACACAAAATGCATTGTAATATGTCTAATAGCAGCCAGGGCCTTCTGTAATAGAAAGTAGTGACCTTTGAGTAGTATAATAACAAGATTGTTGACAAATCAAGAAGCGAGCAAACTCATGGCTAGGCATTTTTCTTCCCTCAATTAGCATTATTGATAAGTGGTGACACTTACACTTCATATAAGCAATGTGGATCGAGCAAAAGTGATAAAAGTGACGAACAAGTTACAAGTTTTCAATTATAGTGCTCACAATTTGTACATGGTAAAGATGAGGTTGAGAATGAAATGTTTGCAAACCTAGGGGCTATATGGGTCGAAGAAAGTAAATAGTGACCAAAATTGGAATTGTTTTATATTTTTTTGGTTTTCCACTAAGGAAAATTTATCAACACCCTTTCCCAAAATATTACTACATTAGTGATAAACTTGCACTAAAAAGAACAAAATTTCATGCTTTGAAAAAATCATTGAGAAGGAAGAAAGAATATATCTATAATGAGCTTTGACAATACAAGGGGTTAAAGAAAATCATTTTTCTTAAATTTCTATTTAAAATTGTTCTATTTTTTATTTACTTTTTTATGTCAATAGTAAAATACCAATTTTAGCAATTGTAGTTCCTAAAATTTCGCTCTTTACCCTATTAATTTTGAAACTTTATTGTATAAAGATTATATCTGATTTTATGTCAACTCTAAATCTCAATTTTTTTTATGAAAAGTTTTATTTTATCAATAGTTAAATTCACTTTTAATTACTAAAACTCTAAATTTTTCTCCCGTCAACTCCAAACTTTATTATTTAATAAATATTGTACTATATTTATATTAAATGCCTGTACATATTCAATCACTGTAACTCTAGAATTTTGTACTTTACCTTTTTGGTCCTCAAACTTTTCTTTCAGACATTTGACCCTTTGTTTGAGTTTCTAAAATATTGTTATATGTTTTCCTAAATCACAAACTTTGGTTATTTATAATCAAATGATCAAATAATAAATTGCCACTGCAACAAGTGGCCAATTCACCTAGTTTTATACTATTTATAGCAATGTTGTGGAAATTGGAGGGCTTGCGAGTTTAAAGCAATGGTTTGGAAATTGGGGAAATACGCTTCATGGCATGGGTCCGACTCCTTGGGGTACCACCTTCAGTTGCCCTTTTTGTGTTCCATTCTCTTCGTGCTTAATTTTTCTGCTTTACTTGTTTTTTATTTTTTACTTTTTACTTTTTTTCCTGTTTATTTGTTTGTTTAGTTGCTTTTTCTTTGTCCTTTTTTGCTTCTTTTTCTTTCCTGTTTCTTTTTTTCTGTGGGGTATGCTAATTAGTTTTATTTCATTTTTTTTCATATTATTCTTTTTTAAAAATTATTTATTTTTTCTGCAATTTTTTTTCAAATTTATCAACTAATAAAAGAACAAAAAACTTGTTGAGTCAAAATAACAAAAAGTTATATTAAGAGAGCGCGCACATAGGAACTAGAAAAGAACAAGAATAAAAGAATATATAGGGACTGAAAAAAAAAATGCATAAAAGCAAATATATGCATCGGAAAAAAGCATGAAACAAAAGAATATATAGGAACTCAAAAATTTATAAAAGAACACATAGCAATGTACAAAAAAAACATATAAGAACTAAAAAAAAATAAACAAAAGAGTATTAGAACCGGTAGTTTAAGAACAGACAGAACAATGAATTATGCTATTTTGCATCACATACATGCTTTTTTCCAAATACGCAAATGTTCTTCTTACATGTGAAGGTATATTGAGCAAATATCAAGTAATGATGAGTCTAGAACAAAAAGAACAAATATTGTTCAATAATAGAACAAATAAAAAGATGAGAACATACCTGACATTAATAAAAATATATAAAAACTGAAGAAAGAAAAATAAACGATAATGCATGAATAAACAAGCAGTATTTAAAAAAAACATATCTGATAAAAAAACTATATGCAAACAAAGAAAAGAACACATGTTGTACACTAGATGCAGACAAGACTTTTAAACTAAAGTCCTCCACAATTTGATTTAATAGTCGGCAACAAACGGTATGTACAATGCAACGGCAGGGGAGTGGATCACCGGCCTACTGTAATTTGGTATGGAATGGATTAATGGTGTTGGGCTTTGGGATTGACTAATGACTTTTGATTTTGTTCGCCTGCACAAAGGTTTCAGATTTTGGAGAATTTTGGAGCCGTGCACGTTTATTCATTCCCAATCCTTTGACCAGCTTTTGTTTTTTTTTTTTTTTTTCTGCCTCTCCTCTCTCGTGGTTCATATTTCATAGACCATCTTTTTCTCGATTTTCCTAGGTATGGATATCACTCACTTCATAGATATACTGTTTTCTTGCAGTACAGTATATACTTGCGCCAATCGACAATGTCTTTCTACCAATTTATCATAGATATAGAGATAGAAATATGAATATATATTTTTATTTTCTTAGCAAAATGGTTTAGGCGTTAAGGAAGGCCCGATGAGAGTCAAGTATTTGAATCTCACTTTGACCACTTTCTGTTTAAATATCACGTATACTCTAAATATCTATAAACTATTAATCATATACACTTATACATACAGATACATCCGAGTAACTAAAAAGAAAAAGAGATATTGATAAGCGTGAGTACAACAAAACATGGTAGGAAAATGGTTAAATTAGCACCAGAAAGGAGTTACAAGCTAGTTATTTGAGGCCATTCCCAAGTCTACTAATTCATGCAACTTACAAGTCAAGACAGATCAAAGGAGGGACTGGTAAGCACCTTTAGGCGGCAGGCAGAGAACAGTCAAGTATTACTGATTACAATGTGAATTTCATACCAAGAACAAGAAGGAAGAAGAGATGGGAAGATATGTTATGTGGGCCAGCAAAAGGCACTGAGAATTGAGAAGTCAGAGAAGCAAGCAAGCAGCAGCAGAACCCTCCACCATACCCTTCCATTATTACCAAAAATCTTGAGGCAGAATCCCAACAGTGACCAAATAGATTCCAAAGCCACCCAGCTCTCCCCCATTTGGCATTTGCTGACCTCACCCCCTTTTACCTGCCTTGGAAACTTGCCTAATTTCTGGGATTTTCTCTGCCTCTTTTCCCCACTATTCTGATATTCCCCACTTGTCACATCTCATCTTTTCATAATATTATTTATAAAAACGATAATACTGAAAACTTGAACAAGATTTGATCATGTTCTATATAACATATTTGATTAGAGGTTGAAAATGTACCAGAAATTTTTTCTTTCACCTGCCAATCAAATTATGTTATATAAGATTTTATCACGATATTGTACAGAATTTGTAGAAATTTTTTCTTTTACTTTTTTCTGAGGGGGCCGGGGTAATTTATAAGTTTCTTTCTTACCTTGCAAGTGGGGAACAAAAAAAGTCAAATCAGGGACGTCACATTCTCAGATCTTATCCTCGGTGATTTCTCATGTGGTTCATATGATCTCCTGATAAAGCCATGTCCTGTTTCAATTCACAAATCAGAAAAATTAATTGAAAAAATAAATCGTTAAATCAAGCAAGAAAATTGAAGAAGAAAAATAACTATTGACAACTAGTACGGCTAGTGTTTTTTTTCCACACTGCTTGATTATTTCTGCTGCAATAATAGAATCTAGAAGCACGTCCTTTTACCGAAACGTGCGAAGATTTTTTTTTTTTTTGCCTAACTTTATGACTAGTCCCCCACTCGATAGCGATCCTCAATCATTGCATTTGCACCTGTGTCACAGTTTCCATGGCATGGGTGCCTTTCCTGCAACAATTTGAAGCTCCATGGGCGGAAAGTACTAGATGACAAAACTTTGGGGGTCCCAAGATCGGCGGTAAGAAACTACACCGGAACGCCGAAAGTATTTCACTTATTAAAACCAAGGACTATTGTTTTGAAAGTCGTCGATTTCCCTTCAGCTGGTGCTTTATCACGAGGTCGGTTTGTTCAAGTTCCGTGCCTTATTCTAACTCTTAGACCCAGGACGGTGGAATTGAAAGTGATCGACAAAGCAAAAAAGCAATAAACCAAAAGGTTGGTAGCTCTAAGGATGTGCTGTTATTATTCTATGAGCTTGCTTTAGGGACCCATTAGTCATTAGTCACTCATCTATAAGTGTAATTTAATTTAAAATATGGATTTTCACTACTATTAATCTGTCTCACTTGAAGAAACATCCGGAAAGCAATATTAAAACATATATATACTTTACGAGTATACTTGATAGTTATCTTGTCTGAAGGGCAAAGACTAAAATAATTCTCATACCAAAAATGGGCCTTCTCCAAAGCTGAAAATGACCACAACAATACAAAAATGACAAGCTTCGTAGACCAAATTGATGTGCCATCATTTGATTTTACCAAAATATCTGAACTACCAATCTAGAGAGGTCCATAGGATTAATAATTTCATACCAAAGAGAATGAAACCCATTTAGGAACAGTTTTTTATTGTTAGTGTTAAAGAATTTTAGATAATTTTTTCAAACCGAAGATAAAAGCTAAAAACTTTCAAAAACTCCAACGCTAATCATTCAAAAACTTAAGTAATACAAAATGGTACAAGAAGAGGAGCTATACCATGAAGTTGGAGGAATAGAAAGAGGAATGATCAAGGGTGGTAGTAGCGGGTTGGGACTGGTGGGGCACTTGGTGGCACTCCATATTTACTCCGAAGAGCCGAAGCAGCCTCCTGGGATTAGCTTCTGCTATTTGATGCTCGCCCACACTTGCTGCTTTTGTCACGTAAAACACATGCCTCCATGTGAGCACACACATATAAAAACAACCCATCCCCACTCCCAATTCAATCACTACTAGTTTTTTTAATAAATTTTGTTGATGTAGACGACAAAAATAACAAATTTGTCCTTTCTTTTATCGTAGTATATGGGAAAACTTTATAATATAACAACTTTTTCGTTTCTAGGGGTGACATGTAAATGATGAGAGGTAAAAAAGAGATGGCAACTTGAAGCCCCACGCAGAAGAAAACACATTGTTCCCAGCTCACAGGAAAATGTCTGTCACGCACTCCCATAAATTAAGAAATTAACTTAAGAAATAATTTCTTTTTTGGGTTTTGGGGATTGGGTGAAAAGGAAAAAAAAAATAAACGGAGATAATTGAATAATGGGACAAATTAAAAAGTTACCTGCATGTTGGGTTTGAACTTGGCCAAGATAAGGATTCTGATAAGCCCTACTCCAACCCCCTACCTCATTCCCACTGCCGCCATCTCCCGACAGGAACCCCCGTGCAGCCTCCGTCGCCCCTCTCCTCCGCCAGCCGATGAACAGCCGGTGGGCATCAGTTAGGTGGCGGAGGAAGAGAATGACGTCGCCGGCATCGAGCTGCTTCTCCTTGACATACCTGCTCCAGCCCTTGGTGAGGACATAGCTCTGGCTGCTGTTCCAGTACGAGTAGCGGAACCGCCAGCACTTGCCGGACTCGTCCTCGAAGGACAGCAGCAACCCCTTGTCACCGGCGTCGCCACCGAGGGGGAAGTACTTCTCGGCGTGCTGCTTGGGGATTACGAGACGGTTGAGCTTGCCAACGTCGCTGGGGGTCAGAGGCTTCTCGAACATCAGAACCCTTTCCTGGTCGTTTACTTCGGGGTTGTCGTGGAAGTGGTTGAGGTTGAGGGCAAGGTTCGGGTAGGAGACGAACATGGAAGGCTGGAGCGATTGGTAGAGGTATGGATGGTGAGGAGGAGGAGAATTCTGATTGGGATCCATGATTGGAAGCAGAGCAGTTTTATGGGCGGAGAGAGAAATTAGTAGAGAGAGCGCGAGAGAGAGAGAGAGAGAGACAGGAGAAGAAAACAAGGAAGAGATGGGGCGGGCTGAGGGGGGTGACGATTATGGGTTTTGATGTGGAAACTGTGCAGCTATTTGATTCAGCTTAAAAGATATGACAATGAGAGAGAAAGTAGAGGTTCTTTTTACTTTGTTTTTCTTTTTCCATTTTTCATTTATTTTGTGTCTACTAGTTTTTACTTTTATTGGCATCTAATTTGTTTAGTGCTCCCCCTTAAAATTTTATATATCTTTTAAGCATTTTTATGTTTCTACCCAATCATAAATTTATAAGTTTCACATTTTCTTATGAAATTTATTTAATGAAGGCCATATATTATTTAGTAATAGAGTAAAGAATAAGATACATGATTACTTTCTTAATATTTACCAATACTATCATTATTATTTATTTAGTTGATATTGTTATTCTTTGTGTATGGTATGGTTTGTTCATTTAATTAATTTTGTTATTCCAACTTAGAAATCATTGTTCTTTTAGTTGAGACCATTGCTCCATTCAATATTATTGTTCATTTGATTAATAGTACTCTTTATTTGATTGAAGTTGTTGTTTCTTCAAACAAGTTTGTTGATCCATCTACAATTCCTATGTTTTAGCTCAAAATATTGTTCTTTTAAACATACAACCAATGCTAGCTTTCCAAGCACCAAATTAGATTGTGCACCCAAGAACTCCACCTTTTCTTGTGTAGAAAAGAGCTTGTAGCAAGCTTAGTGGCAATCGATCAAGAAAGCTTAGGGAGGATAAAGTCTTGGGGAATTGCTCATATAATTGAATGTAAAGTTGGTAAATTGCCATTTATCTATCTTAGATTGCCAGTTGGTGGTTGCTTGAGTAGGTCTGCATCTTGGAATTTTATGGTGGTGAATATGAAAGAAATATTATCTAGTTGGAAGCTGAAAGTCCTATCTTCATGATCAAGAATTACTTTCCTCAAATCTTGCCCCTCAAACTTGCCATTGTATTATTTTTTTCCTATTTTGATGCCTTCAAGAGTGTTCAAAACACTTGAATTTGTGAAAAAAAAAAATTTTGGGGAGGGGGAGGGCTTTAGGGGGTAGAAAAATACATTGGGTTTCTTAAAGCTGGGTGGTGGCAGATAAATCCTTAGAATGATTTAGCATGGATAGCAAAAAGGGGAAAAACTTAGCTTCACAGTCTAAGTGGTGGTGGAGGCTTAAGCTAAATAAAAGAGTTCTTTGCAGGGATGTAATCAATTCTATATATGGAGAAGATTAGAACCTTAGAAGTTGTTCATCAAACTCTACATAGGGGAAGATAGCAAGAGTCGCTTGCAGTTTGGAATCTAAGGAATTTCATTAGATGATCTTATGGTTTGGAAGGTGGGGTATGACAAGTTAGTTAAATTTTGGTCTAATGGTTGGGTTGGTAACGATGCCTTATGCATCAAATTTCCTAGGCTATATAGACAGTTGGTAGGAAATGGGCCCAAGGGCCCAAATCCGGATGTTTAGAGGTTGGGCAATTCTTGGAGGCCCAAATAGACCCCAAAAGGAATTTCTTCTCGGAAGGAAATTGTAACCCGTGAATACGAGATAAGCTACGGGATTTTTATCCCAAGAACGATTTACCCAGAGCACACCTTGGCTATATAAATCCTTCATCAATCCCGACATACGACATTCTGGCTTTCCTCACTTTCTCCTTGTTACTTCTCAATAGAACAGAAAGTTAACTTGAGTGTTAGACGGTTTTCCCCAAGAGCACATCCCAGGGCTTTGATACTGTCTTTGCATGTTGGATCTCAATCTACTATTCGCCAAGCTCTTGGACCCAGCTTACCCGACCACTTTACCTATTAATTTGGCGCTATCTGTAGGAACCTAATATAGTGAACACACAAAGATGACAATTTGAAAACCAAGACCTGTAGGAGACTGAGTAAGAAACACACTGGGGCAATAGCCTAGAAAATTCCGCAAACCTCCAGAGGGACCCCTGCAAGGGTAAGGGCCTTGTGCCCTTAAATGGAAAATAGTTCTAGTTTATACAGGATGCCCTATTTAAACAATTAAAGGTGACGGTCCAACAAAAAATCCGGAGGGCATTGCTCAAGGCCCCAGAAGAAGCCGCGGAGAGTCACCTAGATAGGCCAACCTTCGAGAGCATTATCCCATGAGAGACAAGCATCCCTAGACCTTTGGACTGCTCAGATTGTCCCAGCGACATTAGTGTAATCTTGTAGAGACTTAACTAGATGGAGCAGCGCATACGGGCCCTGGAGCAACTAAAGGGAGGCTCTACCATTTCCATTGATGTGGAGTACCTATGGTTCCAACCTTTCTCTGAAGAGATAATCAATGCCCTTACTCCCTAGGGGTTATGCATACCATAAATTAACATATACGATGGCCTTACAGACCCTGTAAACCATTTACAGAGGTATGTTACCTTTATGAAGCTTGAAAGGGCCTCTAATGCCATCATGCGTAGAATCTTTAGCTTTACGTTAATAGGAGTCACTGCGTCCTAGTCCGGGACCAACCAGGGTTGTCGCTTCTTCTCATTCAGGGACCTTTCCTAAGTGTTCCTAAGACATTTCCTGGGAAATCGGCCGACTCCAAAGATGGTGGCCCATATACTAAAAATTCGGTAAGGTCACTAAGAGTCCCTAAGGGACTATGTCTAGAGATTTAATGTTGAGGTAGTACAAGTACATGGGCTATTTCCAAAACTATACCTAGTAGCCTTCACCCAGGGATTAGCCCGAGATTCCAGACTAGCTTGGGACCTTCATGCGAACCTCGTACAAGACATAGAGGAATTCATCAATTGAGCCACAAGATACATGCATATTGATGAACTTAATCAACCAATAGTTCATAAAGACCAACCCAAAAATAAGGAAGTTGGATCCAGGAAAAGAAGTAAATGAGATTCATGACCGGAGCCCATCCTCCCACCTTTAAGAAAGACAAGGTCAAAGATCCTCTAAGTCTTCGAAAAGAAGAACCAGATCCCTCAGTGGCCTATAGAGAAGCCTCCCTAGGGCAAGAAAGACCTTAAAAAATACTATAGATACCACAAAGACAAAGGGCATGATACTGAGGAGTGCTAGCAGCTAAAAAAACTGTTTAAAGAAATGATTCAGGAAGGTAAGCTGAAAGAGTACATATTCAAGCAAACATCTCCTTGCCGTAAACAAGAAGAGAGGCCTCGCATGAGAGACATAGAGGGCAACAATGACAGGGCACAAAGGCTTGAAAAGCCTCATTCTCCAAGACACTATCAAAATCCCAGACCCCCAGTGGGGGTGGTATACATGATCGTTAAAAGAGACGCCTTTGTGGCTCAGAAAAAACAAGCACATGAAATCGAACAACTAGAAACTGTTAACCCTAACCGAGTCATAACTAGGGTTGATGGATCCCAGGTAATGGTCCTGCACTTGGACCCATTCATCTTTAGGGCATACATCAACAACTTTGATGCAAAAAGGGTCTTCCTGGATACAGGGGCCAATGTCAACGTCATTTTCATTGACCTATTTGAAAAAATAAAGGTTAAGAAATTCTCCCTATTGCTAACCTTTGAGATAGGCAAGGACGAGGTCCCCATCGTTGGTAGCATCAAGGTCCCACTAATACTTGTGGGAAGAGATCACAATGGGGAGCTTGCTTGTGACTCCCATGATGCAAAATTTCTTGAAGGGCCTCTCTATGCCTTTTGAACTCCGCTGTTGTGATGGCATTTTCTCTTGGGCTTCGCAAGGATGCCACATAACCTTGCCGCACCACCTCTTGGTTGATAAACACAGTTGCGTACCTAACAGGGGTCACAAAAAGCACAGTTAACCTGCTGACGTCAAGCTGGATGTGAAATTGCACCTAGTCTGGTCAGCCAAGGGTGGGATTATAGGGTGATGGGACGTTTACGACAAGAAATTATACATCATATGAGTTGAAGGCAAGCTCCCTATTGTGATATTTTCTTACCAGCATTAGCGAGACCAGCCCAAGTGTAATTTTACATTCAAGCCAACATCAAGAGGCTAACAGTGCTTTTTGTGACCCCCATTGGGGATGCAACTCTGTTTGTCAACCAAGTGGTGGCGCAGGTGAGGTTACGTGATAACCCTGCGAAGGCCTAGAGAAAATGCCATCACATTAGAAGGGTCCAAGAGGCACAGAAAGACCCTCTAAGAAGATGGGAATGGCACGACTTTTCCCAATGATACGGAGCTGGTGGAGGTGGTCTTTGGAAAAGCGATCAAGATTGGCAAAAACCTCAATTTAAGATAAGACAAATGCTCATTCATTTTCTTAAACCAAATATAGATGTATTTAATTGGTCCCCTGATGATATGCTAGGAATAGACCTAGAAATCATTACCCATAGCTTGTAAGTGGACCCCTCCGCTAAACCAATATAGCAAAAAAAAAAAAGGAATATGGTGCCCAAGAGATGAGAATTTGTCATGGGAGAAGTAGGAAGGTTGCTGGGAGCTAGAATCATTCAGGAAATGTGATACCCTGAATGGCTCGCTAATGTGGTGTTGGTGGAAAAAAAATGGAGACTGGCGCATGTGCGTCAACTATACCAATCTCAATGACGTTTGCCCAAAAGATCCTTATCCCTTGCCATCCATAGATCAATTGGTCGATGCCACATTTGAATTCAAAATACTGTCCCTTATGGACCCTTTCAGTGGCTACCACCAAATCCATATGCACCCTGAAGATGAAAAAAAAGTGACTTTTATAACAGGTGAAGCCATTTACTACCACTAGTCAATGCCATTCGGCTTACAAAACGTTAGAGCCACATATCGGAGGCTGATGAACTGTATCTTTACATATCAAATAGGGAGAAATATGGAGGTCTATGTGGAGGACATGATTATCAAAATCAAGGCTATAAACCAACATCTTGACTTCTAGGAAATTTTCCAAAGAATGCATTAGTATAACATAAGATTGAATCCCAAAATGTGCACTTACGGTGTTGGTGCTGGCAAATTCCTTGGTTATATGGTTTCTAAATGGGGGATTGATGCCAACCCTAATAAAATTAAGGCCATCCTCACGACGCCTGATCCTCAAAATGAGAAGGATGTTCAGAAGCTAGCTAGGAGGCTAACCTCACTAGGATGGTTCATCTTACGATTTGGCGATTAATGTAAGCCATTCTTTCAAATATTAAAGAAAAAAGCAGCCTTTAAGTGGACGAACAAATGCTGTGAAGCATTTTAGCAAATAAAGAACTGTCTGTGACACCTTCTTACATTAAAACAACCGAAGCCTGATGAGTCCCTTATTCTTTATCTAACCATCACCGAAGGCTTCGTCAGCGCTGTCCTTATAAAAAAAAGGAACGGAACAATGGCCCGTATAATATGTTAATCAGGCCTTACAATGGGCTGAACTCAGATATCCCATACTTTATAAAGCAGTTAGCCTTTATCGTGGTGTTTAAAAAATTACAACCATACTTCCAGACTCATCACATAATTGTCGAAGTGAAATTACTCTTATGGGATATCATATAGAAGTTGGACAAATTCAATAGGCTTGCTAAGTGGCGCATTGAATTGGGGTAGTATGACATCCATTATGAGCCTCTGAAAGCTATTAAGGCACAAACCTTAGCAAATTTTGTGGCCGTGATATGCCAGGTGCAGAAACCCAAGAAGAGCAAGATAAGACACCTATCTAGGAAATGTACGTGGATGGGGCATCGGGTCCTGAATGCTAGGGAGCAGGCATTATACTTAAACACCCGCTCAACTTAGAAGCCATGCTCAGAATCATATTTTGCTTCCCCGTAACTATTAACGTCACAAAATATGAAGCCTTTTTTGCAGGACTACACATGGCTGGTCGGGTGGGGGTGCGGAGTCTACAGATATACAGTGACTCACAATTAATAGTGAATTAAGTCACAGAAATAGCAAGAGCAAAAATGCTTACTTTTTGCAAATACCTTAGAACAACTAGAGAGCTAATGATGATGTTTGACCTTCAGAAGATCCCCAAAAGCCAAAATGCTAGGACTGATGCCCTCTCAAAAGGACAGGAAAAGGCCAAAATAGAAAAACTTATAGAACCATCGGTTCACTTAATACATACTATGGCACCCGAATATGATTGAAGGAAGCCATTCAAAATTTAGCTCGAGAAGGGTACTTTAAATCAAACTCCTAAAGAAAAAAGGAAAATCAAGATCTATGCAGGATGTTTCCTCATTATTGAAGGGGAATTATACAAAAAAGGGGTTCACTTCCCCTCTACAGTAATGTCTAAACTTGCTTGAGAAGCATCATATTCTCCGAGAGATTCACCAGAAAGACTATAGAGCACATGTCGGTGCCAATGCCTTAGCCCACAAAGCCTTGAGACAAGGCTATTTCTGGCCTACAATCAGAAAAGATGCCTGGGAGTTCATTTAAACACACTGTAATTGCCAGCTCAATTCAAGAATACAAAGGCTACCTTCCTCCGATGCCTCTTTAGCAACGGACCCTTGGCTGTTTGCCATGTGGGGGTTAAATCTGATTAGAGCACTGCCTATGGCTGGTTAGATCCAATTGGAGCATTGCCCATGGTCCCAGCGCAAATTAAGTATATTGTGGCAGTAGATTACTTCACCAAGTGGATAGAAGTAAAGCCCTTACCCTCTATCAGACTATCACAACCCCCCAAATCCTTAAGTTCTTATGGAAGAATATCGTTTGCCATTTTGGGTGCCCACGAGCCATCGTCATTAACAATGGAAAGTAGACAACCAACAAGTTCGACAATTTATTGAAAACAAAGGCATCCACCTCTATTTTTCCCTTATCTCTCATCCCTAGTCCAATGGACAAGTAGAGGTCACCAATAGGATGGTAAAACAAGTTTAAAAAAGAGGTTAAAAGGGTCCAAAGGTATATGGGTAGAAGAATTATCAAGCCTTTTGTGGGACTAACGCATAACTTCACCAAGACCTATAGGAGAATCACCTTTCACAATGAACTATGGAACTAATGCGCTCATACTCATGAAAATCTCTTGCCTTACCTTATGAACACAAGCCCACGACTCTATTCAGAATAAAAAAGCCCTTGAAGGAAATTTGGATTTGCTGAAAGAACTAAAAAAATATGCAAGGGTTCGCCTGAGGGATTTTTAGGTAGTGAACTACCTTAACTCATGATCAAATGACGAAATGCAAAAATAATTAAGTAAGGGGCTTGACCCTTATTAAAGCTAAACTAATTGGCAGGAACCCAAGGCACGGGGCACTGAGGCCAAATTGGGATGAACGTTACTTGATCATTAAGAAGCTCAAAGAATGAGTCTATCAGTTGGCAACTTCAAAAGGAAAAAAACTGCCCATAAACTATCATTTGGATGACTTGTCTACCTACTTTGCTTAGATTATCACAGAAATGCTTATTTCATATTATCTACTTCGATTGCTTACAAATACAAAGGCACTACTCTAACATTTCTCGTTCTCGTCACTTAAAAAAAAGGTTTCGTGAATCTCTCAAGCACTTGAGATCACTCGATGATGCCTTACTATGAGGGCCCCTTACTTGGGCAAAAAATCATAATAAGTCACTAAACATTACAGTTATTCCTATAAAAGACAAAGGTATCACAAAAATAAAATTTCTCATTAAATAAATTCTTTACAAAAGGATTTAATTATAGGAAATGAAGGAGAATCCTAAGGAAACAAAAGCAAAAGGGGACAGGGGCTAACAATGAAGGCCCCTAAAATTTGTTTGGAAGAAGGTCCTTATCATGATCCGTCACCGATGCATCCTTGTCAAAAGTAAGAATCCTATTTTGAGAATCCTAGTTTTCCCCTCCTTCAGCCAAGACTCAAAATCTGAATTAATCCTCATAAGCTAAGAGAAACGAATGATCAAGGTTTAGATTCGCCCGCTCAACCTGAAAGAGGCAGGAATGAAAACTGATAGCTGAAGGACTATCTCCTCTCCCAGTGCGTACTTCCTGCCGAAAGTATGATCAGGAAGCCTGGCATCACCCGAAAGAGACATCATCACTGACCTCGGAAGAAACGAAGCCAAGCACCCCGAACTTGGAACTTCGGGAAGAACGCCAGGGATCGTAAAGATGGTGCCAGCTCCCTCGGGGGACCGAACGGATCGCCTTCGGATGCAGAGAATTAGCTATCGCAAACAGAAATGAATCGCCCCGAAGGTGGAACCTCCGAACAAGGGAACCTCCCAAAAGCACGAGCATAACTCCCGAAGAAGGGCGACCGTGTCAAAGAACGACCTTGCCCAAAGGACCTCGGAAGTACGGCATAAGCATTTAAGGAGCCTCTGACATGCCTCCCACAGATGCTACATGTCACCTCAAACGGTGATTTGACACACCGGCGCCGTCTAGGTCTGGTCACAACCTGTCTCGGTTCAAGACTCAAGGAGCCTGCCACCGGCTACTTGTCCCCTACGCCCAGAAATTTAGAGAACATCCGACTGAACACGTGTCGTCATCTGAACGGGCTGGACACTCCTATAAATACCAGGGAACACACCCTGGCAAGGGGTTCGACTCCTCCTCCTTGAGAAAATACAGGCAAGCCCACTGAAAACTCTAGTGCTTCCCCCTTACTTTCTCGGGAAACTGACTTGGGCGTCGTAGGCTCCTCCCCGGAAAAGCACCCCAGGGACCTCCTAACCCTATTCTCTGAGCTTTTCAGGCACATTCCTCTAGGAAACCTCAACTCCAGACGCTCTCCTCCACAGGAAGTCCTCCCGGAAGTCACCATGCCTTCCAGTGAAGATGTCTCAGGGCATCATTTGGCGCTGTCTGTGGGAAACCATCCTCGGGTCACCGTCGTTGAGACTCGGGGTTCTAAGGACAAGGGACTCCCGAGGTCCCCGTCCGCGCCTGAAGTCCAACAGGCCACTGAGCAAGCCCTCCCAGGGACTTCCATGCATGAGGAAGAGCGTCCTCTGGTCATAACCATGAGCTTTCTACGTGACTTTCAACGTTCTGTTGTGGCTGAAATGACACAACAGATAGACCGAAGGTGGCCGCAACAAGCTCAAGCCCAAAGGCCTCCTTCGCCGGCACACTCTCGAGAAAAAAGTCCCATACCAACCCATCGTAGTTCGGGATGCGAAGACCCACGAGAGGAGTCTTCAACGGAAAACATGCCCCTTGGGGCACGGCTCGCGGGACAAGCAGGGTCAAGACGACCCAAAATCACACACAGGAGGAGCCAGTCACCTAAGGCGAGGTCCCCATCCCCTCAGCGCCGAACTCACCCTCTGAAGAGGCACCGACAATCTCTCATCCCAGAAGAAGAACCTAGCGGCACGATCCTTATGGAAAAGATATTGGCGAGGTTGGACAGAGTGGAGAAACAGGTGGCCCGTAAACCCGTCTGGGCTAGGCTGTCTGGAACCTTTTGTAGGGATGAGTCCCCATTCACCCAAGATGTAGTTGAGGCAGCCATGCCAGGTGACTTCAGAGTACCTCGGCTGGAAACTTATGATGGCCGTACTGATCCACAGGCCCATCTGACCAAGTACAGACGTAGCATGATGATGCACGGTGCCGACGACGCTACTTTGTGCAAATGTTTTGAGGTCACTCTCACTGGGCCAGCAACAGCCTGATATAATTCATTGGCCCCAGGAACCATCACGGAGTTCCAAGAGTTATCCACAGCCTTCACGCAACAGTTTATCGGAAGTCGGCCAACGGCGAAGATGCCGGTTTAGATGTTCGACATAGCGCAAAGAATTGGAGAGACCATCCATGACTACGTCGAGAGATTTAACAGAGAGGCCTTGAGTGTCCCAAACTTTCGGCCCGAAGTACGCATCCTCGCGATGACACGGGGCCTTCGGAGGGACTCACAGCTGTTTTACGAATTCTCCAAGAACCCCCCGGACATGCTGGGTGAATTTTACCGAAGGGCCGAACAGCACATGACGGCCGAAGAACTGAGAATGGGCAGACCGAAGTCCGATCACACACGGGCCGAAGGGTC
The DNA here is from genome assembly GCA_005392925.1 of Aquilaria sinensis. NCBI lineage: Eukaryota > Viridiplantae > Streptophyta > Magnoliopsida > Malvales > Thymelaeaceae > Aquilaria > Aquilaria sinensis. The sequence continues at coordinate 614,400 of SMDT01002914.1, read as the reverse complement.
CAACCAGCAAACCCGATATCCCACCGAACAGGCAGGCCAACCGCGGAGAACGAGAGGAAGGAAACTCCCCATTTTCACACCCCTAAACACCACAAGGACCAACATCCTCATGACAATAGAAAGGCAGGGAACTTAGGTTCAGCGGCCACGGGCCATGGTCGCCGACAACAGAAAGAATATGAAGAAGTTCTGCCAGTTTCATCGCGACCACGGCCACGACACCGAAGACTGCTTCCAACTAAAAAAGTATATAGAGTCGCTGATAAAACAGGGCCAACTTCGGCGTTATCTGCGCATGCCTTCCCCGAAAGGGAGAAAAGAGGAGGAAGAAAAGGCAGAAGATGAGGACTACGACTCCGATAGGCGGAGAAACCGAAGTCCGAAAAGGCGCCCCCCGCCTCCAGCAGGAATCATACAAACAATTACGACGGGACTGCCATCCTCGAAAAGAAAGATGAAGGCCAGAGAAATAGCTGTCATGGAGTATCAAAGTCCAACAAAAAAGCTGGCCCGAAAGGATGGTTTCGCCGTGATTTTTCCCCATGACGACCCATTATTGATCATGGCGAGAATAGGAAACTAGGACGTCAAGAGAGTGCTGCTTGACGACGGATCGAATGCCGACGTCCTGTTTTCACACTTGCTGCCGAGGTTGGGTGTATCTAGCAGCAACCTCAAGCCCGTCACCTCGCCTACCTTCAAGGTAGGTCCGTCCGAACTGCCCGTCCTTGGATGGATCGATCTCCCTTTGATGCTGAAAGGGACTTCGGTGATTAGGACAGCAGAGTTGTACGCCTCCACAATAGCAAGGTTCATCGTTATGGATGTCCCTTCATCATACAACGCCATCCTTGGAAGACAGACACAGGGAAACCTGCACATTCGCCCTGATGTCAAGTACTTAACCGTCACTTTCGCCGCCAAGGATAGAGATGCGGAAATCTTCATAGATCAAGGCGAAGTAAGGAAGGTGTTCGTCAAAACACGAAGGGCTCCAGCAAACAACTTCGCACAAGCTGTGGAAGCAAAAGCGCCAAAAAAGGGCGAGGCAGAGAATCCCATGAAGGGGGAAATGGAAGAAGTAGAACTTGTCCGAGGCCAAAATACCCGAATAAGGAAAAACTTGGCCAAAGGTGACAAGGAAAAACTTGTATCTTTTCTACTGACAAATAAATATCTGTTTGCCTACTCGCCGAAAGACATGCCAGGGGTAAACTCTGGCATAATTCAACATAGCCTCAAAGTAAGCCCGGATGCAAAGCCTGTCCGGAAAAAGAAGCTAGGCATTTTAGTTCATAAAAGTAACTTTGTCAAAACCGAAGTCCAACGACTGTTAGAAGCCGATGTCATCAGGGAGGTCAAGTACCCTGAATGGTTAAGCAATGTAGTAGTTGCCACAAAAGAAGGAAGCGGCAAACTCCGGATGTGCATCGACTTCAGAAACTTGAACGATGCTTGCCTGAAAGATTCATACCCTCTCCCACCGATAGACCAATTGGTAGACTCAACTGCCGAGTACGGGCTCCTAACTTTTTTAGACGCCTTCAGTGGGTATCATCAAATAAGGATGGACCCTAAAGATGAAGAAAAAACCGCCTTCATCACTGAGGGAGGAACATACTACTACATCAGGATGCCCTTCGGGCTCAAAAACGCAGGAGCCACCTACCAGAGGTTGATGAGCAAGGTCTTCAGCGACCAAATAGGGAGAAACATGGAAGTATATGTGGACGACATGATAGTCAAAAGCAAACTACCTGGCGACCACGTCGCAGATCTAAAGGAAACTTTCCACCAGCTCAGAACCTTCGGGATCCGCCTTAATCCCGAAAAGTGCATCTTCGGAGTGACCTCGGGAAAGTTCCTTGGGTACATGGTATCAGAAAGAGGCATTGATGCCAACCCAGAAAAAATTAAGGCTCTACTCGAGTTCCGAACTCCTGCCACAATAAAAGATGTGCAGAGGCTCACCGGAAGGATAACCTCCCTCAGCAGGTTTATTTCCAGATATGGAGACCGGTGTCGACCATTCTTCAAAGTCCTCACTAAGGCAGCAAAAAAGGAGGACAACCTCGGGAGTAATGACCATCCTTGGGGTGAAGACTGCCAAAAGGCCTGGGAGGAACTCAAAATCTACTTAGCCGGTCTGCCCACTTTGCGGCAACCTCGCGAGGGAGAGCCCCTCGTGTTATACCTCACCGTCACAGAAAAAGCCGTAAGCTCGGTCCTTGTGAAAGAAGAGGGGGCGAAGCAATGGCCAGTCTACTACGTAAGCAAGTCCCTGCATGGCGCCGAAGTCAGGTACCCTCTGTTGCAAAAAGCTATATATGCCTTGGTGCTAGCAGGAAGAAGGCTGCGACCATATTTTCAGGCTCACCCTATCATCGTCCGAAGCAGTCTACCTCTGCGCGATGTCATGAGAAAAGTTGATCATTCGGGAAGGCTTTCCAAATGGTGCATAGAGCTTGGCGAACACGACATCACTTATGAACCTCGAAAGGCCATAAAAGCTCAAGCTCTGGCAGACTTCATTGCCGAAGTACCCACCATCGAAGATAGCCATCCAGATCCAAGCGAAGGTGAGCCAGAGTGGACTTTGTACGTCGACGGAGCCTCGGGGTCCGAACACCAGGGAGCTGGGGTAATTATCAGAGGTCCCGAAGGCCTTGAAGTAATGAAGGCTATTAAGTTCAGCTTTAACGTCACCAACAATGTGGCTGAATATGAAGCCCTCATAGCAGGACTGCGCCTAGCCAGAAGAATTGGCGTGCGAAATCTAAAAGCCCACAGCGATTCCCAGCTAGTAGTTCGGCAAACGGCAGGAGACTATGGGGCGAAGGACCCAATCTTGGCAAAATATCACGAACTGGTGACAAAGCTCATTCGAGAGTTCGACACCATACGGATCGAAAACGTACCTCGACGGGATAACGCCGAAGCAGACTGCTTGTCGAAGTCAAAAACATACACCGAGGTACTAAGCCGCCCGAGCATTGAAGTACTGAGCATAGTAACTTCGGAAAAAGGCTGGAAAGACCCGATAAAAAGGTATCTTGCGAACAACGCGCTCCCCGAAGACCCCATCGAGGCTGCAAAAGTGCGAAGACGCTCCGGGCGATTCTTCCTAATAGGCGAAGAACTGTATCGGCAGGGATATGCAAATCCTTTACAGAGGTGTGTTGGCGAAGAGGATACTGAAATGATCCTCGAAGAAGTCCACGAAGGCGCTTGTGGTTCACACATTGGAACCGACGCCCTGGCGGCAGTAATACTGCGCCAAGGATACTTTTGGCCTACCCTGAGAAAGGACGCTAGGCAGTTCGTCCGAAAATGTGGTAACTGCCAAAAACACGCAAATATCCAGAGGACACCCTCGGAAATGGTGACTTCGGCTGACTATCCCTGGCCCTTCGCAGTCTGGGGCATAGACCTCATAGGACCACTCCCAACAGCGCCTGGAGGCATGAAATTCTGTGTAGTAGCAGTAGACTATTTCTCCAAATGGGTCGAGGCAGAACCATTGGCTACTATCTCGGCAAAAGAAGTGCAGAAGTTCGTATGGAAGAACATCGTATGCAGATTTGGCATACCAAGGGTACTAGTAGCTGATAATGGATCCCAGTTTATAGACAAAGGGTTCCAGGAATTTATCAGTGACCTCGGAACAAAAATGCACTTCGCCCCAGTAGCTCACCCCCAAAGCAATGGGCAGGTAGAAGTATCTAACAGGACCATAAAAGATGGTCTGAAAAAGAGGCTGGGGGAAGCAAAAGGGAAATGGCCAGGAGAGCTCCAAAGTGTACTGTGGAGCTACCGAACAACACCCCGAAGAGCAACAGGGGAAACGCCTTTTTCACTCGTTTTCGGTACAGAGGCCATCATCCCAGTCGAGGTAGTGCAACCATCAATCCGAGTACAAGTTTTTGATGAAAGTAGAAATGACCTCGGCCTAAGAACCAAGCTCGACCTCGTCGGCGAACATAGAGAAATAGCGGAGCTGAGAAGAAAAGCTTTTCAGCAGAGAGTGGCCACGGCTATAAACTTGCGTGCCAGGCCAAAAGGAATAAAGAAAGGAGACCTCGTTCTCCGAAAGGCTGAATTTGCACCTCGTAGGCCATCCCACGGGGTATTTCGCGCGAACTGGGAAGGTCCTTATCTGATCCTTGCCGAAGTACGAAAAGGGGTGTACAAGCTCGGCGATTCCGAAGGTATAGAATTAAAAAATACGTGGCATTCGGACTCCTTGAGAAAATTCTATACTTAGGATCTCGGCGAAGAAGATTGTGCTGTACAAGTTAGAAAAATTCTCTAAGTACGAAAGTTTCTTAGCCAAAAAGTCTTAAGCATAAGAGGTGCAAAATTCCGCAAAAGTGGCCGACCAGATAAGGTTTTCCGAAGTCTCTTGAGCGAACGTGTTCGGGACAATGGAGAAAACCTGGCAAAAGACTTAGCCAAAATTCTTGGGCATAAGTTGTACAAGTCAAGATTTCGCGAAGAAGGTCGCCATGCTAAGCGCAGATAAGGTTTTCCGAAGTCTCTTGAGCGAATGAGTTCGGGACAAAGGGAAACGAAAAATCTCGCAAAGATACTTAGCCAAATTTTCTAAAAAAGTCTTTTATTAAGATAAATTTGCTTACAAAGAAGGAAGATTGCCAGAAGAAGAAGTACAAAAGAGAAGGAAAATAAGGCAAAGGGCCCTAGAACAAACTAAGGATTCTCGGCGTCCCGGGAGCCACCAGCTCCTGCGTCCTTCTCCACAACCTTCCGCGCCGGAAGCGAAGGGGGCAGGTTCAGATGCTCAATCTTGGACCAAGACCACCGAGGCCCCTCGGGAATGTTCAGAGCCTCCAAAAAAGAAAGGTCCAAGTCTGGGAACCTTTGAAGAACTTGATACCGAGCGAGGCAAAACCCGTCCTGAAAACCAACTTTGGTCATCTGGTCGGATTTGTCCTTCTCGACACCGAGGTCTTCAAGGTCCTCCTTCAGATCCGCGACCTTCTTCTTCAGCGCCTTCATCTTCTTCTTCTCCGGCTCCTTCTTCAAAGACTCGACCTCGGCTTGAAGCGTGGCTTTCTCTTCAAGCACCTTCGCCAGGAGAGCCTCAGATTCTGACTTCTCCTTTTGAACTGCCTCGTTCGCCGAAATCAGCTCCGCCACCTGGGAGCCGAGGTCAGAAATCTTCTGGGAGGAGTCCTTCAAAAGTTCTTCCTTTTCCTTCAGGAACTCCTCCCGAACGGCAGCAACCTCCTTTTCTGCAGCTTGAGCCAGCTGCGCGTTCTGTGTGGCCAGTTCCGAGCACTGGGCCTTATATTGGTCGATGGTGCCTACGGCCGAGGCTCGGAACAGCGCCTGCCTCGCCACCCGAACTCTGAGGAAACCAGCGTACCCCAGCAGCTGCAGAGAAACAAAGACAAAGTTAGTAAGGCAAAGAAGAAGAGGCAGACATTTAGAGGAAATCAAAAGGAAAAACACAAAGGCGAGAGGCGTACCTGGGCAGCGTGCTCAGAGACCTTCGCGGCAAGGGAGTCATCATCAGGGTGAGCCTCCGCGATGGCCTTGAAGGAGGCCTCAGTAAGCACCCCCTTTGAGATCTCCTTAGCCATTTGCTGGCAGTCTCCGGAGTACAAATTCATGTCCTCCGTAAACGTCCAGAAAGGCTCCTTCGGGACCTTCCCCTTCGGGATATGGGCATCCCGAAGGGCCCGCTTTCGGGCGTGCTCGGCCACCCAACCCGGAGATGATATCTCCCCTGCATGGCAAAAACAAAAAATTGGTCAAGGCAAGAAAATCTCAAAACCCACAAAAAAGAAGGCACCACAGTTTGATAGAAAAACAAACCTGCTGGCACCTCGGCGACGTCGTCGTCGGAAGCCCGAGCCTCCTCGGTAGAAATCCCCTTGCCCTTGCTTTTACGTCGCTCTTCGGCAGAAGGGGCCTCTACCAAAGCACCCAGAAGAGTCGCCGAAGGAGTGGGACTCTGAGCAGTGAGGTCAGCAACGACCTCGGCCGGTGGAACAGCAGCAGCCTCGGGCTCTTCGCCCACCTCCTCGAGAATCTCTGGGAGAGGAGGGGGCGCATCCTTCTTCGCCCGTTTGGCCACAGATGGCCCAGCCCCAGACGTTTTCCGTCTTCGGGAGACGGCCTTCTTCGTCTGCTCACCTTTCTCGGATTGCCCGAGGAAAAGCGATTTGTAGAAGGCAGCGGTGTCGTCGCCCATCTCTGAAAAGGAAAGAAGACATCAGTGTGAGTCCAGGGTGAAAATATAGAAAAGGGATTTGGAGATAACTTACTTTCATAAAAACTTTCGTAAGACTCTTCCTTCCGAAGAAGCTTCACCAGCCAGGAGTCTTTCCCGGCAATGGCAGGAGCCGGCATCTCGAGGTCCGTCTTGTGCTCCTTTACCACCTTTAGCTCCCGAAGGACCTCTTCGGTCATTAACTTCCAGTTAATGGGAAAGGGGTAAAGAGGGCGTGAAGGGACCTCGGAATCCCAGTCAGAGACAGCTCGGATCCGTCTGTCGAAGTCCGCGAAGATAGGTGCCAACTCGGGAGTCAACAATATCCTTGGGTCAACGACGTCCATCTCCAGCTTTCCCTGAGCCCATTTGGTCGGAACATGCGACCAGGCCTCCTCCTTCTTCAGAAAAAAGAATTTTTGTTGCCACCCTCGCCAGTTGTCCTTATTGGCAAAGGTGAACTTATATTTTTTGCTCCCTGATCCCCGAGGTAGCATAAAGTAAAAGCCACCCTTCGGGACCACGAAGAGCTTATAGTACTGCAGAAAAAGAATGAAGTGGGGTTCTATTTTGAAAATGCCACACATACAAAGAAAGGCGTTGAAGTAGCAGTACGAGTTCGGTGGAAGTTGGTTTACGGCAATGCCATGGAAATCGCAAAACTCGCAAACCATCTTCGGCGGAGGGTGCCGAAGTCTGGCCTTCAGCTGGGCTCGAAAAACGGTAACCTCGTCACTACGGTTTGAAAAACTGAATTGGTCAGAATGTGGCAACCTCGTAGTGACATAGGAGGGAAGGAAGAACTTCTTCTTCCACTTCTCTAGTTTTGCAGAAGTAGTGCAACAAGGGTGAGAAAGAAGAGGCTGCCAGCTCTTGGGGATAGGCATGATTGGCTGAGTAAAGAGTTCCGAAAAAGGCAAAAAAAGAATTCGGAAAAAGGCAAAAAATGAGTTCGGAAAAGAAAAAATCAAAGGACTCTGGAGATTAAAAACCCACCGAATGATTTGCCAAAATTTGGATTTGAAAATGCCGTAGTGAAAGGTGCCGGAAAAAACCTCGTTAAACAGCACCGCCGCGAAAAGCAAGAAAGAAGACAGGAGCACTTGGAAGACAGAAGACAGCAAAAGGAGAAACAAAATGGGTTATGAAGGAACAAAAGTATATATAGGCCAAGGGGGGATAAGCGAAACGGCGTCATAAATGCTGCGCGAAGGCAAGGAGTCACCATAACTGCTTGCTAAGCATAAAAAGGCACGCCCGCTGTAACCGATTTAACCCCAGCCAATAAAAAGCTGCCACGTGTCAGCCATCGCGCCAAAAGGGGGACACGCCTTCTGACAGACGGCACGCCGCTCCAGACTGACACGTCTGGTTACGAGACGCGACGTTCCACAGACCTACAAAAGTAAGGAAGTAGGTTACCCCGGGGACACCAAAAGACAGGCTATGTGTGAACAATCCGTGTCTTCGGACAAAAGGTGCACCTTCGGCAAAGAGTGCTATATCCAAGGCCCCGAAGTACTTCCTTTGAAAGCTGCCAAACCGAAGTTCCCACTTCGGCTTTCTGGTGGGGGGCTTGTGATAGCCGAAGGACTATCTCCTTTCCCAGTGCGTACTTCCTGCCGAAAGTATGATCAGGAAGCCTGGCGTCACCCGAAAGAGACACCATCACTGACCTCGGAAGGAACGAAGCCAAGCACCCCGAACTTGGAACTTCGGGAAGAACGCCAGGGATCGTAAAGATGGTGCCAGCTCCCTCGGGGGACCGAACGGATCACCTTCGGATGCAGAGAATTAGCTATCGCAAACAGAAAGGAATTGCCCCGAAGGTGGAACCTCCGAACAAGGGAACCCCCTAATAGCACGAGCATAACTCCCGAAAAAGGGCGACCGTGTCAAAGAACGACCTCGCCCAAAGGACCTCGGGAGTACGGCATAAGCATTTAAGGAGCCTCTGACATGCCTCCCGCAGACGCTACATGTCACCTCAAACGGCAATTTGACACACCGGCGCCGTCCAGGTCTTGTCACGACCTGTCTCGGTTCAAGACTCAAGGAGCCTGCCACAGGCTACTTGTCCCCTACGCCCAGAAATTCAGAGAACATCCGACCGAACACGTGTCATCATCTGAACGGGCTGGACACTCCTATAAATACCAGGGAACACACCCTGGCAAGGGGTTCGACTCCTCCTTCTTGAGAAAACTCTAGTGCTTCCCCCTTACTTTCTCAGGAAACTGACTTGGGCGTCGGAGGCTCCTCCCCGGAAAAGCACCCCGGGGACCTCCTAACCCTCTTCTCTGAGCTTTTCAGGCACATTCCTCTGGGAAACCTCAACTCCAGACGCTCTCCTCCACAGGAAGTCCTCCCGGAAGTCACCATGCCTTCCAGTGAAGATGTCTCAGGGCATCAAAAACCATCCTTGAATTCCAGAAAGACAGTCTTTCCAAGCCTCTTCTCTGCCTTCAAGACAAGCGAGCTAAGCTCCTTCACACAAGCATTCATCGCTAGTGTACCTTCATTATGTTGAGTCACAATCCCCTTTATTGCCCTAACGTTCGGGAAAATGGGCACCTTGGAAAAATCACCCTTGTCAGTTGTAGCCTCAGATGACGATTTCACAAAATTCATTTGGGAAAATGAACGGGAACACTTCAGGGCTACCACAAATGTAATTAGGCTGTGGAAAGGTAGAAACCCAAAACCCAGGAAAACCTAGAAAAACAAAAACAAAAACATTAATGGGAAGAATGGACAAGAACATATTACCTGAATTTGATGAAAATGGATGAACACAGCAAAAAAAAGATAAACTTGAAAAGCAAAAACCTCAGAGAATTCTGGCACTAACAACAAGTAGGAATCACAAGGCAAAGTAGCAAAACAAGCCAAATAATGATAAAGACAGAGTAGAAACCCTTACATTATATATAGGGAAACCTGCGACCCTTGAGTTTCCCCTCAGAAACCATCACTACAAATAATAGACCAATCACTTAAAGATGCGTGGCCACTAACAACCACTAAGATAGCCACGCCAGGTTATTTCCCTGAAGATCATTTAATGCACATCTCCTCGCCTTCCCTACAACTAACACGCTTGTTATGTGTTATAACCACATATGAGTTACGAGGAAAAAACTTAAAATGATGATGTTCACCTCACTTTCCCAAGAATCCAACAAAGGGGGAAGGATTGCACCGTCACCTTAAACGATGTCGCCTGGAAGTACCCATAAAACAACAAGGGAAAATGGGGACCACACTCTACTTCTGGAGAGGCACAATGATGCACTTAGGAACCTGGGGCCATCAATCCACATTCTCTCATGATGGGGGACCCAGTGGTAGGAAATGGGCCCAAGGTCCCAAACGTGGATGTCTAGGGGCTGAGCCATTCGTGGAGGCCCAAATAGACCCCAAAGGGAATTCCTTCTCGAAACAAAACTGTATCTTGTGAATATAGGATAGGCTACATGATTTGTATCCCAAGAACGAATTACCCGGAGCATACCTTGACTATATAAATCCCTCACCAATCCCGAAGTATGACATTATAACTCTCCTATCATTTTCCCTACTACTCTTCAATAGAAAGTTAACTTAAGCATCAAAGGATTTCCCCTGGGAGTACATCCCAGGGCTCTGATGTTGTCTTTGTATATAGGATCTCAATTTGCTGTTCACCAAGCTCTTGGGCCTAGCTTGCCCAATCACTTTACCTATCAACTGTCTTTGAATCCATATTGCAAGGTTTTAGAATTGGGATCATGAAAGAGGGATTACTAGCCTTGGATTTTCTTGTAGGATAGGTATTTAAGAGAACGTGTGGAGGAGGAGTTCCAGGTGTTATTTTCTTTGCTCAACAATGTTTCCCTGAGAAGATTTACGGTTAATAAACTATCCTGGTGCTTAAGCAACAATGATGTGTTCTTTGTAAAACCACTTGTAAAATAGTAGTTTCACATCTTGGTTAGCCAATGTTCTATGATCTCATATTCACTTGGAATAGCTTGTGCCTTATTAAAGTAAATTTCTTCTACTGAAAGCCAGTCTATGATCTTTTGAGAACAAAAAAACTTGATCTTAGATTTACTTGGAATAGCAGGAGAGTGAAAACCATCTACCTCTAAATTGTAGATACTTAAGGAAGATCTAGGCATCTGTTTTTGCTTGTTCAAAGGCCAACAATGGTAATATAACTTGCCTTGTACAAGTTTTTCATCAACTGGCTTTTCTTTCAAGCTCATTATTGAATCTATGGATTGCTCGCAATAAACTTGGTTTTCATAGCAAGCCAACCAAATGGCTTGATATTTTTTTTGTGTCTTATGTAATGCCCGCAAAATCATAAGTAATTAAGCCTTGGGATATGAAGAATATTTCCTAAATTAGGAATTAAGTTCATTAAGTTCGGAAGACACTAAATTAAGTGGGATCGGGGAGTATGATGAGTGTTGGACACTCTCAAATTTTAAACTTGGCTTAGACCAAGAAAAATGATGAAAATTTAAGGTGAGGGACTCAATTGGACAAAGAGGACTTTTGGTGTTTGGGCTTAATTGCCCAAATGCGAGAAATTGAGGAACTAGGGGGGATTAAGCAATTTATTGGATGCCATGGCTCCTACCTCAATCCATTTTTCATTATTTTAAGCCACCTCCCCTCTAACTCATCACTTAGGATTCCTTCCTCCACCTAATTGCCCCCACTTTTGACTAATTCCCCTAACTTTCATCAAAGTCTTCCAATTTGTCTCCCATTTTGTCTCCCACTCACTACCCATGTGAATCACATGATCTACTCTCTAAACACTCCATATGGCCGGCTATACTACCCAAAATACACTCCCATTCATTCCTCCATACTTCATTCAACACATTTCACTCTCTCTTTTCTTTCTCTCTCTACATTTGCTCTCAAACACTCTTCCAAATTCTCCTTCTTTCTTCATTTGGCCAAGATTATTCCTTGGCATTCTTGAACATTAAACCAAGTGTTCTTGTTACATACAAGCTCATAAGCACCTTCTAAGAAAGAATCAAGAAGAAGATCAAAGAAGGAAGCAACTTGTGAACCAACAAGTGAATGAGAGTTTTGGCCAAGTTTCTTTCTTGGCATTCTCATATTTGAAGCTTGTGTTCTTGATACACATAAGCTTCTAAGGTCTTCCAAGACAAGGAATCAAGTTGTGGATTCAAGAAAAGACAAGCAGGAGCTCTAAGGAAATCAAGCTGAAGAATTTGGCCATACCTTCTTTGGTTGAAGATCTTAAGCTAGGACACAAGTTGTAGTTACAACAAGTAAGGAAAAACAAATAGCTAAGTTTCTAATGCTTTCGGGCAACAAAGGTTGCAAAATGGTTTTGATAAGGATTCTTATAGTTCTTTAGTATTCGGGCCCTTGGGTAATGGATATTGGATGCCATATTATCCCAAGAAGGCTACAGAAGGCTATATATTGTTGCTTAGGCAACTCTGTGCTAGCTAGCTCCGTGCAAGCATTACGGCTAGGAATTGAGTCAGCTAACTCAAAAAGCATAAAGAGATCATATTTTAAAATGGATTAATAAAATGGTTAACCTAAGAAATGAGAAATATGGATCATGCTTGCTCTGCCCTTCATGGGAATATAGTGTTAAGTGGTGTGTGTGTTTGTGTGCTTCTTTGTTAGATGTGCATGCTAACCCCCTATTATTATTATTATTGTTATATGCATGTACCTATATCTTCTTTGTCTTAGTGTTTTCTTTGCAGAAGCTTGGAGTATATTTTGCTAAGTTTACTTGCGCTATGTTAGGCTCTAGGAGCCATATGGAATCCTTACTAAGTTTTCTCACTGCCCTTCTCTACTTCATGTAGGAAAAGGAGCACTTGAAAGGAACTAAGGTCAAGTGTATTTTATACTCTTTCTGTTGGTAAAGGTTTGTGTACGTATGTATTTGCTCAATATTCTAAGTATTCTAAGTGTTATGGGTTGCTTGTGTAACAAGCTAATAAGTGTGGATTTTATGTGCAGGACTTGGAGTCTAGCTTGTGGGAATAAAGTCTCTAAGGTGGAAATGTGTTCTATGTGTGCTTTGCCATGTATAAGCATGTGCTATGTATTTTGGTTTATTTTAAAAACCAAATTTTTGATTTTAAGTGTTTATGGACCCTTTCGGGTACTTAAGTAAAATAGCATGCTAAAATCGAATCTAAGTATATTTGGCCATGTTGTATGTCTGTGGCATATATGGGAACTCTTGGACATTCTGGCCGATAATCATCTTTAGGCCTAAGTACAAAGTTGATAGATATGCACAATCATGTGTTCTAAGCCCATGTTTGAAATATGGAATCATGTATGTCTCGGCCTTATATGTATGTTTAAAAATGAACATTAAGTAAACATGAACTAAAAAGGAAATGCATGCCTATAATGAGCTAAAATGGTAACCAATGAAATTAATGACATGTATATGTTTATGTGCAATATTGGGTTACCAAGACATATATGAGTATGCAAGATGTATGCATTATAAACAAGTTTTCCGAAACTTGAATATGGTGTTTTGGTTGCCATGCATGTTCTTGGCTATGTTTGTTAACAAGCATGTAATGAACACACAAGTTCCACATAAATACTAGTTAGTTTCTGAGAGCATGAAATGAACCTTAATAAGTATATAACAAGCTAGTACTAGTAATATCCTGGGAACATGCCCATATGGTTGTTTTAGTCCAAGCCCCTGATATGTTTCTTAGCTACGTATGTTGGGCTTAAGCCTATAAGTTCATAATTGGACAACAAGACTAAGTAAATAAGGTATTAAACCTCTCAATTGGGCTAGGGGCAAAGTTGGGCATGACATCTTAAGTCTTTGTCTTTCTTTTGGTTGTCTGAAAGGTCAATAAGGGTTAGGATTGTGTTTGATAACTTGTGTTTAAATATCTTTCCATAGCCATTTTGTAGTCTTTATGATGTAATGGCTAGGTATGATCTTATTCTTGTATTTACCTACATTATTAGCTTCTTGCTGGTTAAAAAATTTCTTCTTGATGATCAATAAGAAACTTCTTTAGGTATATAGTCAATATTACACTTACCCTATCATATTTAGAAATATACATTTTTTTCTATTTTTTTTAAACAATGTTAATCAATGTTGGTGAATGGCATTGTTATCCTACCTCAACTTAATTGCTTGGTCATTAAAAGTTAATATGCTCACATTAACGTATTATTTAGGTCAAACATGTTGACCTATTTTAACTTGATGCAAATACCCTTTAAAAGCATACAAAATTATGGGCTATACCACAACCAAGATTTCCCCTTTTACCATTAGAACCGCCAACCTTGCTCCTTAGCCCCTACCACGCCTGCTTCTGCTGCTCCTCAACCCGTAAACACTGAGGAAAGATATGGTCCTTGTGGCCTAGTTGGATGATACAGCTGCAATCTAGGTACACCCAATCTATTTGCTAGCTTTTGTTTTCATCCTTGTTCCCAAGCTTGTCTAGAAATCATCGATGTTGTAGCTTAAGTTGCCCACCACCTTCTCTGTTGCATTGTCTGAGATCTTATCCTCCAGCACATCAAAACCCTTTGCCAACGTTATTACCCCACCCACCCCCAACCGTACCCACCTTATTGCAAATACCCACTTGGTTGTACTGGTCCTCTATAGTACAGATTTGGCATCGGTGGGCCTCCTTTGTAGTAAGCATCTGGGGCGGCATTATATAGGGCATCCCATATGCCAATGACTAAGGACGGTAATCCTTGGAGGCACTAGTCGGTGGCGGCTAAGTGGTACAGCTTGATTGAATGGCATTCTATGTGATTTTTATGTGTTTTGAGGGCCAACTTCAATCTTGTTGAAAGTGACTTAATGTTTTTAACCCAATAACATGTTAACTTAAATGCTTTAACTCTAAATGAACTGGGCCTAAGTTGACGTTGCAATACATGTTTAGGCTAAGAAAAAAGAATTTTTTATTGTGTTTTTGGACACTGTCTGATAACAACTTCTAATATCCTAATTTAAACCATTTTGCAACTATGTTATACCAATTTCAAGTTGTTTGGTACTTTTTAACAATTAATTAACATTAAAAAATATTATTTTTTATTTATAGAAAAAAGCTGATAATTTCAAAAGTTCATTAACTATAAAAATT